>OZ026617.1:19545049-19566049 GCA_964020975.1 Hermodice carunculata | reverse complement strand
TATATATTATTATTCTGGGCCTGATGCAGCACTATGCTGAGAATACACTATTAAACAACATGGTCAAGTTGATCCACTGTTAGAAAATGTAAAGGTATACACCTATTTTAATTCGACAAACTGGGCATAGCCAATTCTTTCCAGATGGACTGTTTACCAGGCAAACAATCAAAAGGAAACTATATTGGCTTGCAAATTAATCTGGAAATATGTATGGGACAAATTTATGACAACAGGACTCTTATTTGACCAAATGACACTTGCAAGTGGGCAATTATTTGCCTATATACATTTTACCCTTGTATATATACTTCAATATGTATATGACAATGAAATGTACATGTATGGGGACTTCATCACGTTTATATATTGGGGACTGAATGAAATGATACACATGCTTAGATGTTTATGATAACTGTGTGGGATTCAATAAAATGTTATTTCCAACTTGATCATGTATGTGTTTAAGTGCATGCAACTGTCTTGCTAAATGATTTAGTAGCTATATCTATATTTTAAAATAATCAAACCTTAAACCTTGAACAGTATTTAAAATATCCATTAATGTACCATAATTTGTAAGACAAGACAAACTAAATTATACCTACAGATACATATATTTTCAAACCTAAGAGCAATCTCCATGTTTTGATGTTTTGGCATATCTCTCCAAATTACAATGCATAGATGTATAGCAACACTGAAATAATTTAGGTTAATTTTACAATTGTTACCACTCATATAAAAAACCCGCTGGTACTTTCGGACCTGTATACACTATCGCGGCAACCTTCTCCATTGAGCTTCGTCTTTGACACAGTGGGGCGCTTGGCACTCAGCCTATTGCTGACCCTTAACACATTGCCTCAGAGCGACTTCACTGTCTAATACAAAATCCCAATTCTGGGGCCTACAACTGGTACCTATTTGTCGCTGTATTTACATTTTCAGGTAATGCTCACTCTGGAAAAGTCCCATTATATATTGTACATTACATTCATTCAACAAACTAACCTTCCCTTAACACAAATCATACATACATTTTAGATGCTAGTTCTTCACAACATCCAATGGATTTGGCTACCATTTCAAAAATTTTGAGTTCCGCATCCAATGCTAATGGTTTGTAAATGAGTATTGGGAGGATCTTGCCGAGTGGGGGTGGGAAGAGGGTCATAATATATGAAACCTAAAGTATATAGTTTGCAATTATTTCAGAGCATCAATAATATGATATATATGCTGTGGCCATAATTCACTTTGATATCCAAATCAAGTGTAAGAAAGTAAGTCATGTTTTAAAAGTAACTTAACGACAATTTGCCCTGGTGACTCGGATAACAGACACCTGAAACCATGTTGAAAACACGTGGCCGCTATTTACTGTGATTTTCCTTTCCCAGGATGCATTGTGGCATGTTTAAAATGACGCTCAACGTGTTTGTATGCATGCCTTCGTGTTGCATTTGGATTTATGACTATGTTATAACGCTGATACCTGCTTCAGACACAACAGAGTAGGTAGAGTAAAGTTAAGATAGTAAGTCATCTTTTATAAATACGTTGATGACCGTTTGCCGTGGTAATTCGGAGAACGGACACATGGAACCTAGTGATACTAGATACCGATACCGCAACACGGTGGCTATATACACAGCTATGCTTTTTCCCCCGACTCAAATTAAGCGTCCATACAAGTTGACATAAAATGCTGTGCTTGAGTTGACTTTACTGCAAAATAACGGCAAATGTTGGCTAGCTTTTCTGTTAACTGAAAACTTGGTAATGGTTGATTAGAATGACTGTTTTTTTTTACAGGTGATCGTTTGTGGGGTGATTTTGCTGGTAGTTGGTCACGTGTTGCAGCTGCTCAAGGGCTGTCCAACTGGAGCATTGTAGCCAAATTTTGCATCACAGATCTTGAAAAATGTTACAGAATTTATCCAAAATAAGTGTTTCTCATGTGACGAAGTTTATTGAGAAAATGTGACATGGAATGTAAATTTGAATTGAACAGCACCGTGGTCTGGCGTGTCGGGTCATTTAACATGCAAAAGCCCCCCCCCCCCCCCCCGTGCCAAGTAAATCTGGTCGTTTTGACCAAGTCGGGACTTGGGTCGGTAATTGCAGGTACTACTGTACCATGATTAAACATATTAACATGAAGAACCTGCCAGGGTCTACTAAAGAGAGTGAATTTAAGAACGTTTTCAAAAATAAGGTGAAATCATTCTTGATACATGAGATGCCAGTACTGGAGAGGGGCCCCGGAGAGGGACCGCTTTATATATTTATAATTTCAGTATCTTAGTGTTATAAAAATTACGACTTTAGTGCTTATATTTATCTATATATTAATTTATTGAAAATTTAGAACTATCTTTTGATTCGTAAATAATTAAAGCATTTCACCTACAAACCTGTGCAAAGCAACTTCATATTTTTCTGATTTCACACTTGCATTTCCGCTTTTTTCATGTTGTGGTCCAGCATGGGAATAAGCCAAGGCAAGACTCCCTAGGCATTTGGTGCTCCCATTTCACGCATCATAGTTTGGTGTGCTTTCAGCAGTTATATTACACCATCCTGGCATATGTGTGCACAAACGTTTATCAATCAACATTCAGTGATAAAAGTGAAGTACATTCAGGCTTGGTAATTATCTTAATGTGTTTTTTCTTCTTGGTTTTGTTGCGAAAATACACAGCTTATTAATTGCAGCATAATTTATCTGTTTATTTTCCCCGAATTAATAAACATAATATGTGTGCAAAAATTCTCTGAAGCGTTACATGTATAAAAACAAAAATAGTCTTATCTTAATTGATAACATGGCGATAGTCTTTTTTTAAAATTTATTTTTACTAATTTTTGCTAATTTTCATCAGATTTTTGTACAATCTGAGGGAAAATAGCCAAATCAGTACCATAATGACTAAAATGTTGTGATTTCATCAACGCGTTAATGCAAGATTTCTGCTCGAAACTCCCCCTAGCATGCCTTCGGCCCTTTGTGCTGCGTAGGTCTCATTTGGACCTTTGAAAAAAAAATATGGATTTTTTTTTGTCTCTGATTCAGTTATTAGCAAAGGCCTGGGTCGATCAGAATTTATTAGGGAAGGGCGGCTTAAAAGTACTTTTTTATTGTTCCATTAATTTTGGGTTGGGGTATTTTTAGAACACTGTCAGGCTACCACGCATATATTTTTGTCAGGCCTTGGGTAACTTCGACATTTGTTGAAGCATGTTGAAAAATGGACGTTCTTTCCCCTTTTACACATTACCTCTTTTGACGTCAGTTTAATGTGTTACCTGGGCACAGGCAGAGGAACTTGTAATTTATATAAAAAAAAAAAAAACTTACATAAGCCTAGGTTTATATAAGTGTAAGTGGCATAATGTTTGGCAGATGCATGATTTGATGATTTTGTATGTAATTGGCCATGTTCATGTTTAATTGTCATATTTGGACGGATTAGACATTGGACTGAATTTGATTATCGATGATGATACGTTATGGTCACTGATTACTGATTGATATTTTACATTCCGAAGCTAGAAATTTTCATACGATTCTTTAGAATAAAAATTTAAGCTTTTAAATTTGGATCCTTAAACTTGTAAATTTGCCATGTGTACTACCAGTAATATGCTGCCGCAACAATACAAAGTTGTGTTTATTTGCTTAAGAGTACTAGCAACAGGCTTTATTGATTGAAAATAAAAATGTTTAAAGTTTAAAATCTTTAGTAAAATCCATCTGTTACCTTGTAAATTTGATTGCGGGTTTGTTTGTTTTTTTTTTTTTTTTTGTTAATTTTGGATGTATTTGTTTGCAAACGTTTAAAAAAACATAAAACCTGCCAGTTTCCCACCCCTCTCTCCCAAACAAAATAAAAAACTGCCCGTTTTCTTTTTTCGTATTACTTTCTGTCGAAACTCAACCTTGTCTTTTAAAGTTATTGTTTTGTCTTTCTCTCACAACGGACACCAGTCATTTTTAGCTCAGCTGACTGCTAATGAGGCTGATCTTTTAGGAGGCTCAGTCGCCCATCGTCCATCCGTTCACAACACATTTTCGACATTTTCTCCAAAAGCATAAACCAGACTCCCAATTCTTCTATTGTTCACCAAGTAGCGCTTTAATTTTTGTCTATCTTTAATTATCTTTTGTGTGTTTTTTTTACTTCTTTTCCAAAACCGTCATCTAGATTAAGCAGAAACTTTGTGGATATGTTCTTTGTGAAAGGGTCAAACAAATACAGGTATTTATCGGCAAATGCACCTTTCCTATTGATTACCATGTACGTCAATGGCCATTCTAACGCTAATTCACATTTTCGACTTCCTCTTCAAAACTGCCAGCCAGATTGATTTCAAAATCGGTGGCCATGTACCTTGGGTGGGTCTCTACCAGGTTTGTTTTAAGGGCCACGCTCCAGTGCACGTGATTTTTTTTTTTTAATTTTTAAAGTATTTTTTAGTTCTTTTTTGGGGGGGAGGTGTCAAATCTTGAAAATCTCCAAAACCGCTCACCCAATTGCTTTGATATCACACAGGAACACTTCTAGGTACTATTAGTTCTGAACTTGCTCACCAAAAGGCATTGCATTTTTCCCCTTTTTCTTCACAATCTGCTCGGTGCACTTAGGAGGCAAATGAAGTTGATTGTCCAGCATTGGGGTTTATGTTGTGGCAACATTTGTTGCAGCTGGGAAGGTACCAAGTATTGAACTATTTTGAACCCTGTTCAAACAAGTTCCAGACAGTTGGCGGCGGGTGGGTTATGCAGGAGGTATATAATGCCGTTTGTGTCGTATTGCTCCTATTCATGACTAATTAACGTTTCATAGAATGCTTCACTTGTGGCCGAGTGTGCGGCATGCCTCCCGCGTTTTTTGATGCTAAAAAGTTGTAACATGAACGCATAATTAGTTCCTTATCAGCAGGTTTGTGATGTCCGCCTAGCAAGTCAAAACATGTCATATTGTAACACGTGAGAACAACATAGTGCATGAACAGGGGTACTCAGGAATGTGTCATGTCATTCAGTGGCAATCTATTTTTAACACACACGAGCCAAAGGAGCATTGACTGAAAACTGAACAAATCCCTTACACTGTATACTGGCCTCCTGAATATAGTGATAAATTAAATAAAAATGATCTTATTAACAAATACATGAAATTATCACAGTATGGTGATCAGTATACATTAAGAAATTAAATGGATGTAGTGTTTAAAAAAAAACTGAAATAAATAAAGATGCATTTGGTTATTTAAGTTCAAAAGTATTTTGTATAATGACCTGAAAACTTCTTAACGTTAACTTACCCACATACTTACATCCACTGAACTTGAGCTCAAAATGATACTATCTGACTAAATAAGTAAAATTCACTCGCTGTGTTACAAAAATGAGCACCATCAAGAGCATACCACCACCTTTAACACATCACCACCGCCATAACAAAACTGAGAGACAACAGCCCACCCCCCCCCACCCCCTGCCCACACACACACATGGCAGGTGGCGGGAGAGACAGATTAAGGGTTTCATTCGAATCTGCATGTATTCCGGTATTTGTAGGATGTAAAAAATGAAACTATCAACTAATCTTTACAAACAGCAAAATGTTGTTGACACATCATTGAGTCGCTTTAATTACATTAGTTTAGAAGTGGTCAAGAGTCTGTCGTTAATCATTCATCAAATGAGACCACATTTCATTTTGGGATGGGCCAGTCTGCCTTGAATATTTCACAGTTTGTCTCCAATATTGAGATCCTGGTATGCCATACCTCCCCGTTCTTCTTGCCTTCTGTGGCTTTCTTTCTAGGTTTATTGTCTCATGGCCCATGGGTGTCTTATTTACTCCCCTTTATGTTTCAAGTCAGTTTTGGCCACTCAAGTCACCTGATTAAGGATACACCTGAATGACTCTTTATTTCGCCTCTTGCTCCTTTCCAGGTTTTGTCCAAGTTGCACCAGCCCGTGGGTGGGTCGGGGTAGTCTTTCCCTCAGCCAAGTCCTCGAAAGAAACATGACCCATTTGGACGAATTCTTTTTGGTTCTGATGACGTCTGATCTCATCGTTAACAACTTTTGCTTTGTACTGCTAGATCGCTACGTAGAGTTTTGCACTGTCGTTCTCATAGAACTCTACGTCAAGTGGTACTATTAGAGTATGGTATGTATCGTTTTCTGCACTCCACTTATGTGTTCTTAATAAAATAGTAACATGATAAATTGAAAGCTAAAACAAGGTTGACATGATATTCTGGTCAACACATTTAATTCAGCGTGATTTCCAAGTCAACACACACAGATACACACAATGTCCAGGTCATCATATTCCAGGTTAATATGGTTTTGAGACAAACATTATGAAATAAACATGTAAAATGTTAAATTGGCTTAGTCTTCTTCCATTAGTACACCTGGTTCATAGTCTCAGACCAGTTGGTGAAACAATAATTTCACGTCCTCAAAACCATTTCCATGGCTTCCTGGTAGCCCATATCTTCTTCATCTAGCAGATTAACAATTTTTAATGGTGTGGGAATTTTTATTTTTTGCCCAAATCACACAGGACCTCCCACTGTTCAGCTTATTCAGGCCTTAGGGACATATTGCAGTTGGGAAGCAAATCACATTTAGCCAGTCTGTCTGGTACTTCTGGTGTTTTCCCAGCACCTTTGTAGGATTTTACCTTTGCTTTATATGTATGCTTCACTCCACCCGCATATTCTTTGTAAAACAGTAGCATACTTTGAAGGCAAACACGCGCCATTACCTTAGCTACTAAAAAAGCTGAAACACTGAGTTGTCTTCCTCTTGACGCATATCATTTGTATCATCTTCATCACCTTCTTCACCACTCCAGTTTACTCAGCCCATTTTGGCTCTTTTCGGCTCGTATATGTGATGGACTGCATCAAACATAAACACACCACCACATGCTCAGCTCCCTTCCCCCCCCCCCCATTACCTACGCAATAATGCACTAATAAAAGGCATCCCTTAGCACATAGCTAATGTGAAAATAAATCAAGATCAGTCACAAGAACCGCCCTGCGAATTCATATCTTTCCTGGAAGCTGACCATAGGTTAATGTATCGTAAGCACACAATACAGTATATGTACTTTGGTCGTTTGGAAATTTTTAAACTAAAATCTTGAATGTGCAGTTGAAACTTAGAAAAAGATCTTAGGATCACGGTTTGTATATTTAAGTAAAAACAAACTGACTACACGTCAATGGTGAAATTTCTCACCATCTGGAGGGGGGGGGGTAGATTTAAGGGTTACAATTGACCTATACCAAAAGATTAATTAAATCAGTTGTTTTTCACAATCTGGCCTTTTGAAATTAATTGCAATAATGCAATTTTTCAAACTTAGTGGAATGTACCTGCATTTGATCTCCACAAAGATTTTCACTTCATGGCGGTGCTGTCCTTTCCTAATTTTTAATAATTTATCTATATTAGGACAAATCGGTAAGGGTATACGGAAATGTTACCATTGCTACTATACAATAGGAATAGCAGCAAACCTCACTTATTGGCTTATAACCTGCTAATTTTGGTAATAGACCTATGGTTACTATTATAAACGTATAGGGACGCATGGGGCTTCTTTTGGAGTGGTTGTGACCTTGAACTGACATGTTATCATATATCTCGATAATAGTGGAGTCTGTAAACTTTTCATTCAAAAAATGATTCGTGAGCTGACTGCGTGCAGCCTGGTAATACAGCAGTGAGGATAGCATAAACGAAAGTGACCTTGGTTTTATTCGGAAGTTCACAGGACCATTTCAGTCAGTGCATGCAAGGTCAGCTGACTCCAGGACTGTCATAGCCCTTTTATTGTTTTTGCTTGAAGGTGTGTCTTGGTGAATTCGTAGCGATTGTGCCCTCCACTTTTCTGCAAGCAGACTTCCCTCCTGGGCATTATGTACATAGTGCACACAGAACGTCGCACCCTCCTGGCTTCACCATGCTGTCCAGTTCCTGCACGTCGGGGCATGTTGGCTTAGGGAGCCAATGAGGTTGAGGATGAGCAGTGGCGAAGGAAGGGCATTGGCTGCCGATGCCCATCCATGCATAGTTTGCCACTGCTCACTTTCAACCCTCATGGGATCCCATTTTATCATAGGAAAAAGCCTCTTATTTTACACAGAATTTTAGCTTTCGAAGTCAACTTGTTGTTGTGAAAATGGCAGATGTTCTGCACAGTTATGTCAATCGTGATGAGGCTATGAATAAATTACTGTGCCATAACCGCTGCAGTACAGACGACATTTCTATAAAATATAGCAGCAGGAAAGCAGTACCAGCCTACTTCCAGTTTGATAAGCGAACTCACCACGGTAAATCGCGGTGAGTTGCGAAACTACGCACGGTCTGCAACAATGCCACAACATTGAAATTACCCAACTGCTGTGAGAAAACTCAAAGTGCACCGACATGCTGCCAGTCAGCTAATTTCATGTTCATGCAAACATCAGTGCCAAACACAACGGTCACGAAATTCTGAGCTTTACTACATTTCCGAGACATTCTTTTGTAATGCACTCCATCAAACATGAACCAGTATTCCTTGATCACATCCCACAAAATTATAAGTGAATTATCATACTCTATGTTAAACGCCTTTTTTTAAGGAGGAGTATAGGTTAGTTGTGTATTGCAGTGTGCAAATCGAGAATCAAGATCTGTCTGAAGTGCGAACGGTTTGTAATGAGAGTCGGCAACAATCAGTGTGGCTTCATGGGCGTCAAAACGACTAGCTTGCATGAACACTTGTATTTGAAACTTGCTGCCGTCTACTTGGTCCTGGTGCACATGCCTACATGATGTTGGCAGCATAGACAGAGATGCCATTTGTAGATAGATTTACAAAATATTAAACTGGACTTTTCTAGTTTGAATGACAACTGCAATCCACTATACGTTTCATCGTAGTGTAAGGGTAGCTTATTGGCAGGTCAGCTGAGTGTAGTTTATGAGCCAGGAATTTACATTTTCACCTCTTTACAAACAATTGAGCACATGGTCTTGAGGCTCAGGCAGCACACCCTAGCCTGCTGCTCCGATAAAGTTTTTTATTTAATTGGATATGTTACTAGGCTTAAGAAGTATGCTGCCAAACACATGAAAATGGATATGTTCTTGGGCCGTGTGACCTTGAAAAAAGGCCAAGATCAAAAACAAAATACAGCGCACATGCCCGTGTTATGATGCATCTCGGGTATAAATTTCGTTATTCTATCTTTAAGGGTTATAGAGATACGCTGCCAGATACACGAAAATGAATATGTTCTTGGGCCCTGTGACCTTGAAAAAGGCCAAGATCAAAAACAAAATACAGCGCACATGCCCGTGGTATGATGCATCTCTGGTATAATTTTCATTATTTTATCTTATAGGGTTCTAGAGATATGCCCCCGGACGGACAGATACACGCGTCCCTTTCCTCACTAACTCTATGTCCCCCTATGTCCTAGTCATGACCATAGTTCGGGTGTCACTACAAGCAAGCATTCAAAGCATGAGAACACAAAAGAAAGCTATACCATGTATAAAGCATATCTGGATACACAAAAATGTATATGTCCTTGGGCCTTGTGACATTGAAAATAGGTCAAGGTCAAAGCAATTTATAGCACCCATGCCTTTGGTATGATGCATCTCTGTTATAAATTTCATTATTCTATCTCTAAGGGTTCTAGACATATGCTGCCAGACACACGAAAATGGATATGTTCTTGGGCCCTGAGACCTTGAAGATAGGTCAAGGTAAAAATTAATATATTGTGCACATGGCAGTGGTATGATGCATCTCTGTTATAAATTTCATTGTTCTATCCCTTAAAATTTTAGAGATATGCTCCCGGACGGGCCGCCCCTATCCTCACTCACTGTATATTCGCCTATGCCACCTTTGGTGCGGGGGACAATTACAGCTGGACCTTTGGCATTAACTTGAGAGGTTGGCATCTTGTTAGTGAACTTCAATTTAATATTTTTATGGTCTGCAAATGATTTTACCTGATTATCCATAGTACATGCGCCAGAACAATAGGACCCACACTGTTGGCCATGTGATAATATATACACCCTTTTACGGCGTGTATTCTCGATATTATTACAGAAACCAATAACTTTATGCAGAGTACATGTAATCGAGTCTTTTAGATAATTATGACACCAGTTCAATCCGCTACTCATCGACACGAACCCGGAAAATGTCTTTTCACACGTTTCTAACAGTCACACCGCACCATGGTTAGGACAGCTTAACTGGCTCAAGAGATGTCAGCGCATTAGGTAGTAGACTTTTATACCTTTCAAGACGCTTACGTTAACCCCATGATACCGACAGTAATGTAGCTGAGTTTACTGGCTCCAGAATAACATACAGTGGTATACAAGCAGAATTTAGTACCCTGAAGGAAAACCACGCAGCATCAATGAATGAGATTTTTTTAAAAGAAGAGATAGTGTCACAGACTTCTCAAAAAATGAAAACTGCGAGACTTTGCAAGCACAGAACACGGAGCTTGAAGAAAGATTGCTAGACAAAACAGAAACTGGTTTTTGTGTTGAAAGGCAAACAGCAAAATGTTGAAGCAGTAAAGCTTCATAATTTTTTCCAGCCAGAAATAAAAAGACCATTACAGCTTCAGCTAATCAGCAACGCGATAACACGTACGCGCCGTTGAGCAGAGGCTGCACGTGTGACAAAGACAAAGTGCAGATCAGTGGCAACATTTATTCACACCAAAGTGAATGCATTCGATTGGCAACTCAAACTCCGGGCTGGTTCAGAAAAGAAACTAGACATGTGGACAAATTTTCAAGCTACAACAGTGCAAAGCTTGAGGATGTAGCTGACAGGCTTAAGTTTATATCAAAAAGTCACATGTCCGGCAATGCCTCCATATCATCAATACAGGAATCTGTCAGCTAATTTCTGCTCCATCTATGTCCGTTCCTGCCAATGACTACCCATAAAATATAAATGCAGATACACTGAAGAATATAATCACGAAATTAATTTAGGTAACTCTATATGCCATTCGATGTAACTTGCAGAATCATGTGTTAAATTAAGTAAAATTTAAGCAATGTGCAACTGAATGACATAACATAAATGTTCCAAGAATCTTTAGCCATCACCCTCTGTGAGCACAAGCACCAAACAAAATATAGGGGTAGGTGGTCATGCAAAATATGCCAACAGCAAAACATATCACAGCCACTGAGCGAGTTGCAACACCGTCATGCACAGCAGCAGAGTATATCAGAATGCCCATCCTATTTACAGGAGGAGATAGCACAGTGCCATTTTTCAGCGTCTCCCAAACGATTTTGTCTGGATTCCATGCTGCACATGCAGCACATGCAGTGGTCACTGCTATGTGTTTCACAAAGTTTAGATTCACGTCCTGTTCACGGAAATCAGTGCATGAGGCACAATTAAGACAAACAAATGATGCAAAACAATTTTTTAAATGACATTACCTGACCAGGTGTCTGCTTCAATACTGTCATTGCAATGATGAGTTTCCCAATTAGATTCTGTTGGAAATGCTTGACAGTGATATCCCTGCTAACACATTTTCAGCCCACACAGATTGCTATTAGCTACCACAAATCAAACTTGACAGCTGCCAAGCCTGACAGAGAAATACGGCGATATGTGATGCAGTCTACACGTGTGGCAAAGTGCGGGGAGACGTACTGCACAGTGTCACAATATGAAACACATTGCTGCAGAAACAGGTCAAAGCAACCTCGTATAGATCCGGGGAGCATCTGTTTTAATAACTATCCAGGACAGGGATAATATTGGATGCTATTTTAATTTAAATCTTGAAGATCGTCAAAAGTATTATGGGTAGAGGTGCCATCCCAATTTTAATTAATAAATTTGTGATTTAGGCACATGCAATTGACCACAAACAAAAGTGGCAGAATTTTAATTTAAGCTAATCAGAAGCACTTGAAAAGTTTAAATGTTGAATATGTTCAAAGCTGTTATGGGTAGAGGTGCCATTCCAACCTCAATTTATAGGTTTGTGCTGAAGGTGCATCCTATAAGCTACAAACAAAGGTGCACCATTTAAATTTATGCAAGTTTGGGAGGTACACAGACAGATCTGCTTTCCGGCTAATCTCCTTTTCTCTTTTACTTTTCATGACATACATTTGTGGCCTTGGCTACACCAAATGCTACTTTACAGATAAAATATAGTGTGGCATCAATATTACTATTTGTCATAATTGTTTTATCACTATTTGGGTTTTATTATTATCATCATCATCATCATCATCATCATCATCATTAATATCATTGTAATCATTGTAATCATCATCATCATCACCGTGACCATCATCAATCTGGTTTTGTGTTATACCCATGACAGTTATAACAATGAATATATGAACTCTGTTGGCCAGATCCTGGATTCCATGATTATCAAGGTGGTGGATACATTTCGTTGTGGTCTGGCCTCATTGGTATCTCATACACTCAGCTGAGCAGAAATAGCTGAATGAAAAAAAATAGCAGCTGTAATCTAGGTTTTGGATCCGTTATCAAGATTTCAAAAATCAGTTGTACTGCAGGCTGGTGAACATTTTTGCCTGTTTTAAAAAAATGTAATTCCAATTGAGTTTCAGCCGACTATCTCATAATCTTTACCTCCTTTCTGGCCTTTGCTTCTGTGTTCAGGATGTCGAGTTTCCAGATCAGTCTCTTATTAAAGGTTACTCCTGGATATATCAGGTGGTCTATGACTTGAGAGCAGTATCGTCCAGAGTCAGGTTTCAGATCTTCCTTTTGGTCGAAGTGAAAGCAAAGTTGTAGATGACTTCTTGTTGAATTACATGTACAACAGTCTGTCCATTCTGTTGGTGTGTCCAGAGCTAGTTGCATTCTGTATGTAATGGTGGTTGCATACTCTTCAGTGCCATAGTACAAGATCATCAATATATAGGGCAGCATGAGGAACCATGGGGAGCTCGAAGATAACATGCCGATGAAGAGAATGAACAGAATTGATAACAGAACTCCCCCTGTGGTACTCATTATCAAACTAGCACTTTCTGGCTACCATAGCCATTGTCTGTCACTCATGCCCTGCAATATGCAGGCTTGACTTTGCTGCACATTTCATTGGATGCCACTGTACCAGAACTTGGCAAGGAGTCCAGATTGTGAATGTCCTCTGAATCCAGCTTATTCTGGGGTGATGATGCCTTTAGAGTCAAGGACACTTGTGCAGATACTGTTTGATTATCTGCTCCATGGCCTTACAGATGCAGTTTGTAAGGCTACTGAGGTGGTATCTTGAGGGTCTGGACTCGTTCCTTCTTATTTTTAAGATTGGCTTGATCGGGGCTGCTCTACAGCACTCGGTTACATCTCCTTATCTCCAGCTAGGGAGATATGGATATGTACCCCAAGGCCTTTCTGTAAGACTGGCATTTGGGAGTAATATAGAAAAGTCGATAAACTCCAAGGATAAGCTTGAATAGAAGTGGCCGAGAAAGTTGCCATTTTCAGCATTTGGCATATCCTGGTATTATCCTTTAATATATAGGAAATAATTACCTATTTATGCTTTAGATAGATTCTAAATGAAGTGTCAATTTTTTACGAGACTGTTTTGCATGGTCGATTAGAAGGTAAACAAATATTTTATCTTCCTAGCGTTTGACATAATTTCTGAATGCTAGAGTCACATGTGCAGTTTGCTATAGTGATCTTTAGCAATGCAGTCCAATTATAATGAGTGAGCATGGTACCTCCAACTATCTTCCTGATGCTCTAAATGCAGCTTAGTTTCAGGCGCTTCACTGATGATGAAATGTGTAGTTTTAACATCATGGTAGCAACCGATGGTGACGCAGCATCAAAGAAAGTGAAACTGACGTTAGAGATGAAGAAATTATTCCATTAACCTAGTGAAGACTGATTTGATGCAAATGATGATAAATGATGCACTGTGAAAAAGGTTTTTGCGAATGAGTTCCAGAAAGGCCTAAAAAATTCTTAAACCTCTTTCCTTATTAGTTCATTCTTCAAATTTTGGCTCAATATATGGGCAAAGAACCAACCCCAGGATGCAAAACCGACTGTTTTACACACCATTGCGTAATGAAATCCCACTAATGACACTCTGCATCTTCAAATTCTGTTGAATCATTTCTGTGTTTTGTTTGTAGAGGCTATCAAATGCAGCTTTTAAACATTTTAAAAACAATTTAAAACACACACAAGCGGAAAAAAACATTGAACTAGCTTTTCCAAGATTAAAACATTATGAAAAGATTTGACAAATTTAAGTCTCTGTTTACGTTCCTGTTTTACATGCATCATACATGGTAGTTAATCTCTCAATGTCAAGTTGGAGACTGAGTCAGTAGCTTTTTTCGTTATGCTTTGGGCAAAGTGATGACCAGGACCATCCTCTTCTTCTCTGGAACTGCAGATACCCTAGTATTGGAATGAAAAGTCTGTTTACTATGATTTTGAAGTTGAACTTTGAGATTTTGCAGTGCTAGTGCCCAGAAACTCGGAGACTTTGTGGTCCACGAGGCCAGATCTACAGATTGTTGTGAACAAGGAGATTTTGAATGAACAGCCAGAGGGATACCGATTATGGGACTGTGCAGGCTTGTGTTGATGCCGTTGCTGTGTGTGCAACTTGTAAAGTTGGAACTCTGAAACTGAGCGAAAGTATTGGCGCAACAAGAGGATGGAAGTCTGAGTTTCAACTTTCACACTGCTAGTATACCCCAAAATTCACTGATCTTCACCGACTCACTGGCACTGCGATAATGGGGTATGCCTGCCCAGCTGATCGTAGTCTGCTTGTGCGGAGCATGCGCAGAAGCTCTCACACCTGCTGTATGTAAATGAGGCTCCTGTTGGATTCCTGCAGGGCGGAGCTTAGAAGCTTAGCTAGTCCCCAGCCGAAGCCACACCAAACAGTGAGAACCAGGCCCAATACTTTTGCCAAAATTCACGATTTTCCTTTACACAACCTGAAATCTGTTTCCGGCATACAAAACTTAAAGGAAAAGTGCATAACATGTGTGAAAATAGCAAAAATGATGGTTTAACCCATTGTAACCTGATATATATCTTTAAGGCCTACTCTATATGGCAGCAGTACGTTGGCTCTTTTGATACTACAGGGCCTATATTTTCTGTATTGCCCAGTAGAGTCATATCGGCCTGGTAGGGTGCAGCGATGTTAACACATGCTGCATGAGGTGAAATTGACAAGGAGCATCCCTGGATGTGATGGCAGACATGCGCCGCAGGTGCACAGTGTCCAGGGTTCTACTGCAAGTTGAGCAGGATAGCAGACGCAAAATAAATCTACACTTGGGGAAGAGCCTGAGGGCAATACCAATTAAACAGGTTAATAACATATAATTATGATGCAACTGATGATCTCACGTGAGTTTCTTCATGCCCTTTAATCCCGTTCCCAGGACGGATTTTTGTCTCAGAGGGCGCATTGATTTGAATGTATCCTTAATTTTTAATTCAATGTCAAATCAAGGTCATTCATATCAAAGGCTGCATCACAAACAATGAATTGGGCAAAATTACAGATTAAAAAATGTATGACTTTATAAAGGCATCAAGACCACCACTTTAAACAAACGATCCCAAATATTGACAAAACCCATGCAACGGTATCTAAAAAAGTTTACTCTTTATCATCCATGCAGCCAGATGACTATAGCTGTTCCTTAGTCTGGTTTTAAAACACAGGCAGTAATTAAGCGAGGCAATTATCATGCTATTGTCAGCATACTTATTGGCATCATCCATTAGATACTACAGTACTCCAATTATGTATGAAGCAAACAGCAGGGGTCCCTAGATGGAACCTCGAGGAACCCCAACTGATACTCTTTTTCGAAGTGTCGTTTCACCATGCCAAGGGACCTGCTGGATCCTATTTGACAGCAAAGTTCAAATCAGTTCTAGTGCCACTCCATCAGCAGCAAGCAAATATCTATGGTCAACAGTGTCGGCTGCCTTCTTTAGGTCCATTTAGATAAGACCAGTTAAATTGCCATTGTGATACTATATGACCAACCATCAGTTATTTTATTAGTGCCTACGGATGGTCAGGTCAGAGCCCAGATTGATCTTGGGGTATTAGATTTCGTGCCTCCACAAAAATTGCAAAAAGTATCATGTACATGCGTTTCAAGAATCTTGCCTGGTACTGAGGGAAGACACGAGGTATGTCCTGACGTGAACAGTGGTATCACTTTTTACGATTTCCGGCCATTGATGAAAATATCAGTTGTAAGGAATAGGTTCTTTGCTAATGATACATATATTCCTGGAACAACACATCTCAGAGCTTTTGCGGAAATATCAGAGAGTCATGTGGCTTTATTTGTATTCCATCCATTTGGTTCATGTATCAAAAAGTAAGATTCCATAACAGGTACAGCATATCTGTCTCAATGTTTAACTATTTTGAAAGTCTAGATAACTGTTTTGCTGGATTGCTTGAGCCAAACTTTCTCCAATTTTTACATAAAAAGTTATTGAAAGGCTGGACAAATACTTTTGGATTTTGTCTAGTTGTCATTTATCATAAATGATTTAGTCGCCTGTTTTAGTTTGCTTGGTAATACAAGCTTTGCGTATTTCATAAGGCCTTGTCAAATAAAATGTTCGGTAACGTCCTTATAATATCTTGACCAGTCTGTTGATCATGCACACATTGTTATGGGCATTTCTATGTGCAAGCCATAACTATTCAGTAGTGTTGGCAATTACTAATTCATGTAAAGCGTCCATGGTTTGCAGAGTCTGGTTTGATACGTCTGGTTTTCTTTGGTTCGTCTCGGTCCAAAACTTCTTGGAATAATGCGCTCCATGTTGACCAGGCGTCATTCGGGTCTTGATCCATGCCTAGAATGGACCATTGTGACACCTCTAAGTCTTTTTGAAAATCATCTTTTTCAAACATTGTGTTGCGTCTATATCTGATGTCAATAAGGTGGTGTGAGCAGTTTGTGTGTGTGTGTGTGTGTGTGTGTATTGTCTGATAAAATACATCATGTGGTAGTCACTCACATCTAGTGGAACAGCCTCATTACTCTTCATTAATTCTCTGTCTGACACGTATATTTGGTCAGTCAGTGTACACGCATCTTTTGTTACGCGGATCGGTTCCTCTATTATTTGATGGAATTGATAAACTTCTTCCAGAGACTGCAGGGTTTGTAACAAATTTTCATGCCGTGTACATTGAAATAAATATCCAACAAAGATAGTATCTTTATTCTCAAGCATAATCAGATCTACCATGGACTCAAATTTATTTATCTACACATCTCTTGAATTGGGAGGCATATATGGTAGATATGATGAAGGGTTTGCTTTTAGGCAGAATAATTTCAACAAGAAGTCCCCCAATATCCTTGGTCATTAAATTATTTCTTTTCTTTAAAAAACATATTTTGATTTTTCTTTATATACTTGGCTACACCAGCCCTACCATTTGTAGGTCTATCACTGCTGTGAAGATGAAAGCCTTTCAACATTAGCTCATCTGAGTCGTTGAATAAAGTGTCGTAATACACAGCACATCCAGCGGTTTCTTTACAAGGTGAACCTGCAGCAGATCTGCAAGGTAACAGTGGATTTAACCGTTAGCATTCAGGTGAGCTATTGACAATCTCCTTTTAATGAAAAATATTCAGTCCACTTCCTATTTAATTCTCACATCTTTTATCTGTTCTTAATGTACTATTAACTAAACAAATGTGATTAAAGGGCAACATCTGAAAGTTATACCAAAGACTATCTGTGCTGACTTCACTTAAGCAGTAGCTTATCAACTTCAGTGTGCAAATAGTGTCAGTAAGTGAAGACAGCGTGGATATTGTAGGCGTTAATTATTGTAAGGATAATTAATATAGTGTAGTCGTTACCAAAAGTATTAACGCATCAAGAGGGGCCATGTTCAGTCTCAGGTCTGTAGGTATGTCTTTTCTCGGTCTCAGCACTGGTGTTAAACATACATGTGATAAATTATTGGTATGCCCTCTGTATCTCATTGAGTGAAGAGTATTTCTCTATACCAGGGCGCCCTTAACGTTGGCAGAAGTTTAATTTTATTTTTACTGTTATTGTTGTTATAAATTTCAATTCAGCGGTGCGGTAACAGATAAGCAGTTTAGCCCCCTAGAGAATGTTGGCTACTGTCTACGATGTCTCCCTTTGCAGTCTTCCTTGGCCAACAAAGCACTTGTCATGTGGCCGCCGCTTCCAGGAATTGGCCACACCACCAGTAGACTAGAGTACTGAAGGTGTGGTCGATTCGTTGCAGTACTTAATATTCCATGGGAATTTTCAAAAGCCATGATCATATGAGCACACAGTGGTTACACTGCTAACTGCGGCTGTTAATTTCAGATTCAAGACAAGGTAGTTGGCTTTATATCATATATATTGTATTCATTTGTCATCTGCGTTCTGTTTGCAGTCTTCCTTTGCTTTTTGTTCGGGTCTGTTGTGTGTTTTGTGTGATCTTATTTAAGACTTTTTTTGCTTATATCAAACCTAGAATCTTTGAATGATGTCCATTCCAAATATATGTACTTTTCAGATGTCTGTTGCTTATATCAGACCTAGAATCTTTGAATCATGTCCATTCCAAATATATGTACTTTTCAGATGTTTGCATCACTATTTTCTACTCCATGAGCTGTGACAGGTTGTATACACCAAAAAAACTTTGGTGTTTTAGGTGTCCTTAATTTTGACTGGGCAAAAAAAGATATGGACTCATGTGATACCTTACGGCATATAGAGGGAAAGTGATAGGAGTTTTTGTTGCCATCAGTGAACTCATTCAGTGCAGTTCGTCTGCCAATTGCCATCGTATTGCAGCGGGCTTTACTAATGAAAACGGAACAATGACTATCATAACAAAGTAAGCATATATAATTATATTGAATTATATTGATCATGTTGACAGTAATAGTGTCCAATATTTTTAAATCTACCACTTCACGAAATAATACTAAATGACGTATTGATCAAAAGAAAACTTTTACAGCCTGGATAATTAAATGCCTTTACATGTCCCCAATCAAGGATGGTGCTGTATTCAAACTAAGAGTGCTCTTTACAATTTACCCACGTATGAAATTTGCCTACACATGTATATTGAAAGGCGATGCTGTGCAATAATAAAATGTGGTGCGGTGGTTTACTGCCACATATACACAATAAATGTTTTGAACTTTTAGTTGTTGTAGCTAGACAGTCTTGTACAGCTAGTAAAATATATTGTTGAATTTGTATATTCAACCACCATTAACATGTGCAAATGAAATTAAGAAAATTGATCATATCAAACTATGTATCAATATATGCCATGTTTCTCAGATTTGTACTTGTACTCTCCCTGAGATATACGTTTCTTTAAAGTAATTTATCATGGGGTGTCGATTATATACGTTTCTTTAAAGTAATTTTATCATGGGGTGTCGATTTTATACGTTTCTTTAAAGTAATTTTATCATGGGGTGTCGATTCATGCGTCTCTGATTTATTTGTAATTATGTAAGTAATTTTTTTCTTGATCATCCTTCTTGAACCAATTATATTCATAACCAGGAATCGACATATACTGCAGAAATATATCTGAATGTTTGTTATCATTTAATTAATAGAAGCAAGAGTCCTTGCTTCTGACTCTATGGAGATACAGCGAGTTGGTCTGTCTACACAGGGAGCAACATTCCAGTCAATCGAAGTCTGTTGGCACAGCAATTAACAGTTCAAAGACACTGCATGTATAGCAATTCAGTATTTTTACATGTTCTTTCACACGATAACATGCAACAATCCAGTGCTGCCGTGTACACTACAGGCAGGTGTGATAAACCACTTGTCAGCTGTTGGGTAACGCAGATAAATTTAGAAAGTTTACCGTGATTGTGCACATGACTGCCAATGGAGACATTTTCAAATCCAGAATTGTAAAATTTGCTCTTGATCATCCTTCTTGAACCAATCATATTCATAACCAGGAATCGACATATACTGCAGAAATATATCTGAATGTTTGTTATCATTTAATTAATAGAAGCAAGAGTCCTTGCTTCTGACTCTATGGAGATACAGCGAGTTGGTCTGTCTACACAGGGAGCAACATTCCAGTCAATCGAAGTCTGTTGGCACAGCAATTAATAGTTCAAAGACACTGCATGTATAGCGATTCAGTATTTTTACATGTTCTTTCACACGATAACATGCGACAATCCAGTGCTGCCGTGTACACTACAGGCAGGTGTGATAAACCACTTGTCAGCTGTTGGGTAACGCAGATAAATTTAGAAAGTTTACCGTGATTGTGCACATGACTGCCAATGGAGACATTTTCAAATCCAGAATTGTAAAATTTGCTGCTCAGACTTAGTAAGCTTTCTAGTTCCATGTAACTGTTTTCATATTTTAGCATACATGTAGGTAGATATTTCAATTACGTTTATCCTAAATTAGCCTCATTCATGTTTCAATATTTACATTCAATCTAACTTTTAACATTCCAAGTATAGGAGAGAGCCTGGTGTGTTATGAGACCATAACACAGTAGCCTTGTGTGTTATGGGACCATAACACAAGTGTCCCGCCCACATTCCAATAAGCCACGCCCACCTGGGTTTCCGGAATTTAACACTTGAACATGCTGGGTAAATCAGTTTCTGGACGTTTCCCTTAATTTTATGCATTACATTTCTAAATTTTGTGTAATTGAGCAGAAAAATTAAGAGGGAAATGTAAATATAAGCAATGAGGGTCGCTTTTGTGTGTGTTATGGCATAATGACGAGGGTGATTGAAGCTGGCATCGGACGAGGCGCACTGGCGTGCGCCACGCCCACGATGTCAGCTTCAATCACGCGCGTCATTATGCCATAACA
>OZ026617.1:19494849-19544849 GCA_964020975.1 Hermodice carunculata | reverse complement strand
TCAATGTAGAATTGGTGGACAGAAATACACAACTGCCCCATGGTTTGAGATAGGAGATAGAATCACCATTAAAATTTAACAGTGCAGTTGCCCTTGGCTTGAGTGATCACTTGGTATGAAAGATCACATTGTCACCATACTGTACTGAGTACTTTCCTTAAAATTTTACTCTAATGACAGACCACCTTGAAAGACCACCTGTCTTGAGAGACCACAATATGGTCATCCCTAGAAGTGGTCTCACTACACAAGTTTTACTGCTGAAGCCATGGCGCCCATGAACGCGAGTACAGTATTGCTTCAGAAAAGTTGAAATATTTGATTGAAACATGAAATAAGGTCAGCAACGTGGCTGTTGAAGCGATGCAGCGGAAGATAAAGTGAGGTGGTCTGCCCCCTTTGAGTGATATTTCTTTAATTCAATTCACTTATCGCAACAAAGGGCAAATGTTAGTGATGACGATGTGGAATTCCTGTACCATAGAAACATAAGCCACCAGTATTGAATTAGTGAGGAATTTGGCTCCTTAATGCATTGCTTTGTTTGTTTTAAATTGATACCAAAAAGCATCAACACAATAGGACGGAAATTCCAGTAAGGCAGAAACGTAAAATCGCCATTATTTGAGTTAGTAAGGAATTTTGCGGCTGTGTGCGCTATCTGCCAATTTCAAAGTGATTGCAAAAGAGCATAAAACACTGTAGAACGGAATCTATCGATAAAATCCGTTTCATCATACATGAGAAATCAATCCGTTCTTTGCTGAAAACGGGTGCTACTAACTTTGCTTGGTCTGACCAGTCAGTAAATCGTCTATATTACCAGAACATCCTTCAATTTGTTGCATATAACAACATAACATATGTACACCATCCGTGTCGTATTGTCACTCAAGCTGCATCCCAGAGCAAAATTATTGGTAAAATTGAGTGTGGCTTTAGAATAACCACAATCTCTGCAAATGAAACCCCATATTTAAGAGGAAACTTGACCAGAACATTACCCCACAACTAACTTCAATATTTGCAACTTTGCAGCAGGAGTCATAAGGTCGAAGTATTTTCCCATAAAATAATTGAGGGTGTAGTAATTGTCGTATACGTCTTCCTTGTGTCATCGTGTGTAAAGGCCAGGTAGTCGTTGGGTTATTTGAAGCACTTTGCGCCATATATCAGTTCACGGTTTCTTTTGTTTTCACAATATTTGATTCAAAGGTATACAATAGTAGCCTTGGAGAAGTCCCTTCCTAGGGCCGGGTCCCACATTGGCGGTAAGAATCAAGTACCATGATTATTTTTGCATGTGTTGGCACCGAGTTAGGCCCTGTCCAGCCAGGGTCGGGAACGCTACATAACCGGCTACAACTTTGGCCGTCCTATTTTTTGGGCGTACTGTGGAACACTTTTGTCCACACGACAAGAAAGCAAGTGTTATAGGCTCGCCCTGGGTCGTTTATCAGTCCCTACATTGTCCAAACAACATGCATATAACAGCCTATTATGTCACAGTTGTAACCTATGTTCATAATACACATGGCCAGAATAGTAGACTTCCTGATTATTTCATGCCAGATTTATCCTGAAAACACAAATTCGTATGTCTTAGGAGCCTGATCATGACAACGTGGACAGAAAGGAAATAGGAACACTTCTAGGCATATATAAAAGCTTTATTGACATTCATATAGGCAGCTGAAAGCATCCAGGAGGGCCTGGATGGTTCTCAACTGAATGCTATGCAAGTCACAGAAATTTTGTGAAGCCAATGTGTTGTCAGAAATGCACGTTATCCATGAAAATAAAACTGGAGCAGCATCTTCATGGAGGCTTCCATCTCGACTGTTCTGAAAAGTTGCTTGGTTATATGGTGGTTGTGACCTACTTATTAATAAATAAAACAGTGAACAGTTGCAACCGGTTGAGGTCATATCCCATGTCTAGATGACTATAGGCCGGGTGTCGTTCACAGGGTAACGTTACCTTATAAACGCTTTGAGACTAGCTCTGGAGCTGGTCACTGGGGGTCGACCTGGAACCGATACCACAGTCTAGACATATGATGCGTTTTTGGACCGTTGTGGAACCGACCTAGCTTTTGGTCCCATCTAGACAAGGCTTTACTTGCGTAAGCAGACCTAGCGCGATCTGTGGCCGTGGGAAGCCCAAGGGCAATCAGCAAAATATGGTTGTCCTCGTATTCTGGTAGATCTATAGGAAACCATATAGATCCTGACCAGAAGAGTCACAGACCACCGAAAAGACCCATCAGGGTCTGAACGAAGAAAGTAAAACTAGGTTCCTTACATGTTCCTTGCATGTTTAAACATGTTAATTCACCTTCTACTGCCCCGACACTATATTATAATCCACAGACCAAAAGACTGGTCTCAATCCACTCCCGATGTGTGATCCATGTCCGAATACCAGGCCGCTTTCTTTCATAACGATAATTACTTTAGTATCTGGCAGACCTCTCATGATCTATATTCTCTGAACAGAAACATGAATCTGTGATTGAAACACCTCCTCAGACTCATTAGCACAGGTAGCTGAGTTTACCAAAGCTGATCCCTCCAAAATCCGTGTCTCAACAGTACACAATCCAAAGCTTCCTGGTAAGGGGGGAGGGGGGGGCTTTATGCCTCCGTTAGATTCACCTCTTTTTGTTCTCTATTCCACCAATATAACATTGAAATCAGATATTTGGGCCACAGCAAAACAGAGTCAATCACCCTTCTCGTTGTGACCCAAACCGAGGTTGCGCAGGGAGGGACTTAGGAATTTTGACAGAGAGGGGTTCACCTAGCCATGACGAGCGCCAGGAGAATGATGCCTCGGGAAACATAACAAAAAAAAAAAATGCGTTCAACTTGGTACATTCTGGTGCATCCTGTTGAATGCTGAAGCCCTGTTACAGGTCATTTTTAATTGATTTTCATATGTTGTTTTTTTTAATAGAATTTAGGAGACCACAAAGGCCTATCAGTTCTAAATATTGCTCTATAATATATATTGGCGTATAGGTTAACCAATATTATGTTTATGCAAGAACAAATAGATCAAAGGTGTAGTTGGTGGAATCTATTAGGAATAATCTGAAATCCTCAAAAAGAAATCCTGTAATTGTAAATTAAGTATGTATATTGTGATATAATCTAATAAGGTAACAACGTTAATAATTCATTAACTGTGCTCTCTATAAATCATTGGAGGGCTCGAATCATCAGAGCTATATGTCCAGCTCAGTATCCTTGCCTGTACAGCTTCGCTGAGAGTCTGCATTCTCCAGAAACCCGTACGGTCAAAGCAGGTTAAAGCTACAGCAGAATGTGTGGGGAATCTCTTACTTTTCATGTTGAACACATCTCTGAGTCCTAAATAGCTTGGTGGCCCATCACAATGCTTGAGACTTACTACAGTCGAAATGTTGAGACATGAAGAGGATTGATTGGCTACCAGCAAGCCTTGGTTCAACTTAAGCCTTAGGCTGTGACATCACCAAGACAGACAAAAAATTCAATATGGCGGCCATGTTTTTAACTGGTATCACATCTAAAATAAGAAATCCAAAAAAGTGGCACAAAAGATGTGTTATGATCTCTTACCTTTATATATCATCTTTCCCCAGATGTGAATCCACATTATGGTATTATTCCGGTCCAATAATAGTGCCATGTTAATCCAATATGTCCGCTTCATTTCTGACGTGTCAGCCATTGCTGACCCAAATATCCTGGAGTCATGTACATATATTTTGATTAAATTTTGTACAAGCAATGTGATGACAAAATATTTTGTCATCTACTGCAAGAACACTCCTGATGCAAGGAATAAGATGTAGGTCCAGATTAGAAAGAAATAGTATTGTGACCCGACTTTGAATTTCAACCTCTAAAATCTGCCACCTTGCAAAAAAATCCACGTTTTCTACAATGCTCCACTTTTGTAACATGGGGTCTATTCCCAGCAATTTGCACCTTGAATGCACTGCCAAAGCATACAGATCCATAATACAATGGGAGTGATGGGATAATAGCAACCCTGATAATAGCAACCCTGTGTCCACCTACCAGCCAAAAAAGAAGGAACCCCAAAATTCCATATTTAGGATGTAGGGCTATATTTTATGATCATAAATAATAGCTCTATGTTTAAATACAGTTATTTCCCCTTGGATCATAATATTTGGTATACATTGTATATGGATGTACAAATAATGTTTATTTCTACAAGTACATACCCATCCATCCTTAAAGTGGACCTTTTCTGGAGTGGGCAACTCCTTACAAGGGGCACTTTTTATCACTCACAAGGATGCTCTCAGAGAAGTTTCACTGTCAGGTGAACCTTGGTATTGTGGGTATATATGAGTCTTTGACAATATTTTTCATGTATGTGAAATGCGAATCCATATTGGAGTGAGTACCTCCCTACAGTTGGCTTTTTGTTAGCCGGTCCCAAGGGTGCACTCTTTTTGTTTAAACATACTTTTATTTCCATAAGGATACAATTGAGAACCAGGGCAAGGCCCTATATAAATCACTCTTCCACATGAAAGAATTAAAGAAGAGATGTCACATATCACAGAGACAATTGCCCCTATTTACCTTAGTAATGTTTTTCCATACATTCCAGATGATCAGATGAATTTCAGTCAATGACACCCGTCAGAGATTAGACATTCCTCATTTAATACCCTGCACCACCCTGTTTGATTGATTTTTTTTTTTCATCTGCTACCAGATTGTGAAACGTTCTCCCCTTAGAAACTGGCAATGCTTCAAGCCTCTCACAGTTCAAACTCAGAATTGAATCTAATGTTCCTCGCCTAATCAAGCATACTCACCTGTATTATGTTGGTAAAAAGACAGCTGCAATCCAGCATACAAGATTAAGAATAGACAGCAGCAAGCTGAATCTTTACTTGCACAAGATTGGCATCAAAGATTCTCCATTATGTTGCTGTGCTCAAGGATCGGAGGATGTTTGGCACTACTTTTTTGCTTGCAGTAATTACATTTATTCCAGAAATTCTGTTGTTCCTCCCTAATTACAGATTCTCCTTTTACTTCACAAACATTTCTCTATGGCCCAAGTGACTGTTCTGTTTCAGAAAATGAGTCACTATTTTTATCGGTTCAAAATAACATTTCAAGCACCAAAAATTTGATGGCAGTGTCATTGCATGATTCCGGTTTCAATAGCTATGGTTCGACTAAATATTTTCATATAAATTATCCAATTTCATGGTTCACAATGTTTCTATATATTTGCATGGTGTCTGTCTTGTTTTCTTTCGTTATGTCTTTTCAGAGTTTTTCCAGAAGGTGTGTGTCACCATGTCTGCCTATACATATGAAAAATGGTGATGCGCATGCACCAGCCTGTACAGAAGCTTTCCACACAAGCTCGAAGTTTAGTATCTGTTATGAATGGTTTTTATTCGCTGCCATCTACAGTTCTTTGACAGATTATTTGGGAGATATCTGAGTCAGCACTTGACAATAGGTTGGAACTTTTGTAGACGATTTGTGACTTTTATATGTTTCTCCCTTGGTGGTTTCACCAGAGACCCATGTGTGAGTGGTCAGCCATCCATGACGAGTGCGACCTCAGCCTGCTGGGACTTTGTTTATTTACTGCGACAAAGTGTCATGGCGGACAAACAGTCGACGGAGAAGCAGTCAGTTTTACCAGATTTAGAGAGTGGAAAACTAGGTGAAACTTCCATGGACACTCTGGAGAGGACATTTTTATTTGGTGGAAGGGATATACAGTGCTCGTTACAGTGCTTTGATATGGACGAACTTGGCTCTTAACATATGTTGGTGTGTCAAAAAGTGATGGACATGTTCAGCAGTTACCAAGACCAGAGGCCCATAAATAGGCAAGTGAAAACTATTGTAATCCCAGATATATACAGTCTAGGCTACTGTTTTGGTCGATTAATTACCTAGCAAGGCAGTAGACAAACTTTTAGCCAATAAAGAAAGTAATATAGACAATGGTACCTGTCAGAGTTCTATAACAGACCCCGTCAGTGACCTGCTGGAGGCCATAGCAGACTATATAGTATAATACTAGATTGCATGCTCTAGAAAAACAGTTGAAAACTGTACAAGAGGATAATTCCCAGCTCAGGATACAAGTAGCATTACTCATGGAGAATAATCAACTTCCAGCCAGTTATTTAAAACAGGAAGGACCAGTCGCCCGTCGTGCTCACTGGAGACACTGACACCGTGCATGGATGCCTAGTCTCCGGCAGTGGCCAACCTGTGTCAGGGTGTGCATGATCTGAACCTAACCATAACACTAAGGGTCAGCTGGTATCAGAGGCTGAATCGGATTTGCCTGCGTCGAAGTCAGAGGGGGACAATGAAGCTGAGAATCTGGAATTTTTCCCCTTATATTGAGCCTATAAAAAGAAGCTAAAAAAAAAGAAAAAACAGACCAGTGTTAAAATAACCACCCATGCAGGGTACAGAATCAAATCCTACACCTTCTGTCACTGTAAAAAATGCCCTTATGTTCAGCAGTTCACATGCTGTCAGCAGTGGTTCTGGTAATCAGGGCCAGAATGAGTTAACAGTGGCCACGCCAGCAGGAACCCCACTCTTGGCGGCCAATTCTTCTAGCACTGAGAAGGTAATAATATTCTGTGGCACTCCACTTCTTTGCCGCAGTCCTGACTAGCTTAGTAGCTAGTCAGGTGGCCTTTATTAACAAAAAAAAAAAAAAAGAAAACACTCAGCCCTATCCCACTGTCGCAACTTTGCGCTTGGCATACCCACAGACCTTGCTGATGATGACACCTGGTAGGGTCATGGGAGCCCTAATAAAGGCTAGCTTCTCCCTTCCCTTCTACATTTGCCCTCTATTCTCTTCAGTGACTAATCTTAAGATATTATTTCTACTCTCCCAGCACTGCACCAAGAAGCCTTTCACTGACTCTAAACCTACTCTACTTCCTGAAAAATCGCCCTTCAAACCTAGCATCCATGCTAACCTATCATTCTCTCCCATGTCCCTTACTTGCTCTAAGCTTTTACACTGCCCATCTCTTGTTCTTCACTGAACAAACAGCCAGTCTCTAAGTGCTCTGTAACCTGTACACCATTTCATCATATGATCAATTGTCTCCTCCACGTCCTCCCTACACACCGTACAGTTCCCATCACTCCCATCCGTCCGCTTATGTTTCCTCTTCTCCAGATTGATCACTCCTGCTCTGCCCTAAAATAATACTCTAATACCCTTGCTACCATCCCAACATTCAGTCTTCACTGGCTTTTCTACAGCTTTATATGCTTTCAGTGTGCTCTTTTCTTCAGCCCCTCTTTGCCACTGCTCCACATGTTTCTCTTGAATCACCGTTCGTGTATACAATTTCCACACCACTTCAATCTCATCTGGCCCTTTCAACTCTATTTCTCAGCTAACTTGTCTATTTCTTGAACCCATTTTGTCTTTTCATTAACAGCGTCCATGTACACCTTCCTACACCATCTTTCTTCATTTACCTGTTGCAGATATCATCAATAGCTAAACTAGCCATAGCTATTATTGGTAACCATCATAAACTCTCCCTACACAGCCCTTGTTGCTACACACGGTGGTGCCCCAAGAACCCATTTCCACATCTCCCTCTGTGCCTTCTCCATCCATTCAATATCTTTTTGGCTAATGGCTATCACATCTGACCCATACAACATCCCAGGTATGGCTACATGATCCCACAGCACCCTTTCTGTGAATGCTGTATTGAAGTTGTTCCCTGCTGTGACATTTATCACACCTTTTGCTCTATTCACCTTCTGTCTGATTTTCTCAACATGGTACTTGAACATTTCCTGTCCTATGACCTTAATGTTCACCCCTAAATATTTGTACTCCTCAACTTCTCCATTTCTAATGACTTTCTCTTGACCCTCTGGAATCCTAAACTTCCCTGCCATCCATCTCTCCTCCTGTCTTCTCCTTTGCCCCAAGACCATGACCTGACTCTTCTTCTCACTAAACTCTAATATCCACTTTTATCCATAGTCACCTGCTATCCTCAAAAGTTCCTGTTACTCTCCACCTGTATCTGCCATTAAAACAATGTCATCAGTGAAGAACAACCCTAGAATCTTTTTTCCTTCTATTGTTTCTCCTTTATTCCTCTCTAACAGTTCAGTTCCTCATTCTCTCATGTATATGGCAAAAAAAATCTGTGATAACAGACAACCCTGTTTTAGCCGGATGTCTGACCTTGCCCCCTGGGTTTCCACATCCCCTATACTGAGACTACAATTTATACTTGCATACAGAGCCTTTAAAACTTCCAGAAAACCACCTCCAAAGCCTACCCCTTCCATTTTAGCCCCAGTGCATTTCTCCAAACCTTGTCGTAAGCTTACCGCACATCAAGGAAGGCCATGTACACCTTTCTTTTCCTTTTCCTTGCTGTCTCTAGCACCTGTGATAATGTAAAAACATGATCAACAACCCTCCTGCCTGGTCTGAAACCATTCTGAATCTTTCCTAAGAAACCCTCCCTCTCCACAACTCTCTCTAGTCTCATATACATTACACGTGCAAAAATCTTTCCTATATTGGAGGCTAATGTTATCCTCCTGCACTGATCTACGTTATCCATTGATCCTTTCTTTCGGATGTATGCTATCTTCAATTCCCTCCATTCTCTTGGGGCCTGCTTTCTTTCAATCACCAAATTAAACAGAAATTTCATGCTCTCCCACAATTTTTCTGGACCTTTCTTGATAAAATCAGTTAGTACCCTATCTTGCCCTGGAGATTTCCCTACTTTCAGCCTGTCCACTGTTATTTCAATCTCTACTCTCTCAATTCTCTTGCATAGTTCATGTTCGCACCTGTCAGGTCCTGTTTCTACTCTACCCCTAGGTGGCTCCCCCTTCCCCACTGTGGGTCTTTAATTTCTTCCCAGTGTTCCTGCATTGCCGGTTCTATATCCTTAGCCTCCTCTGCTACTTTGCCTTTATGCTTAAGCTTTTCAATTCCTGCCCACTTCCTTCTCAACACCTGTTTCCAAAAATCTGCTGATGAATCACTTCCACTTGACAGAACCCTTTTCACCATCTCGAGGTGTAGTGTCAATAGGAAACATGGCAGTGATGACATAATTGCTCATTTAAAAACGAAAGTCAGGGTTCGTCACCCCAGCAAAATGAAAGTTAAGCAGCTTGCTAATAAACCCAGTCATAAATCGTTTAAAGTGGTGGTCTCAGAAACTGATGCTAAAGTAATGTAATCCACTGCTTATTTTGATACTACATTGTTTTTTGTTTTTTGTTTTTCTTTTGTTGGTTTTTTTTTTTTTTTTCTTTTTTCTTTTTTTTTTTTTTTTAAACTAAGGTCACAAGGCCAGTTATGTTTCCGAATTGAATTTCATCAAACAAGAGCATCCACTTCCTCAAAATTTTTTCGGGCAAGGTGCTCCCCCTAATACTCTCTCTTTTATTGGTACCAAATTTTGGAATGGACTACCTCAGCATGTCTGGGATGCATGATCCCTGTTTATTTTTTTTTTTTTTTTAAGTTGTATACAGTTCATCTTTGATCACGTCCAGCTTTTCTGATCAATGATTTTTTTTCAATCATTGATTGTTTTATCAGACTTTTTTGCTCTCAACTGATCGTAATGTCTTATGAGTTCAATGAAATTGATTTTTAGGGTTCTTGATGTGCTATCTTTTTATTTCACCTTGTACACCTCTCATCTACTCATAATCATCTGATTTTTACTCTTCGAATGATGTGGTCATATTTTGTTATTTGTTATGGCATCCAAACGTCCACAGTCTTGTACTGATCTCGGATCGCAATAAAACTTGTCAAAGTTGTCAAACGCCACATGGAGAGAATTGGCTGCAAGGTGTTTAGGTTCGCCCTTTTGTACACAGACAACGACCACAACACAAGCAACATGGAAGTCAAATCATTAAGGTCAACGCAGGGGTCAACGACAAACCCGCAATGGGTAATAGCATGTGAGGACTCAATGGGGAGCTTACCACATTCACAGACAAGGAAAAGACGAGGACTACTCCATGGCAAGGGACAGTTGGGATCAATATAACTGGGATCAATATGACCGGGATGACACCAGGGACGACGGATATGCCAGTGAATCTCAAGACATTACATAGTGTTGCCATAAAAAATATGGACAGATATCCAGTATTTATTATCTCATTTTGCTATATAGTAATCTTACATACCACATGCTTAAATCATGTTCTCAAGTTATCACGTGTCTATTCATGGCCATATCTCTACTGTTATATCATGTCTATTTACTCGATGTTAGAGTTCAAGCACATTTTTATGGAATGTTGACGATCATCCTTAATTGCATTATACTATCAATAGATCAAAAAGACTAGTGTCAGTTTTGATGCAATAACATTATGGCTACTGAGAATTTTCTGAACGTATTTTACATAACTTTGGTGGTGTTGCAATGAGCAAACTGAATAATTTACCACATAACATAGACGATGTGGAAAGTGCTATATCAATTAAGGATGACTCACCACATGTAAACACTAATAATCTGTCTGAATATATCTGATCAATTCCCCAGAATTTTTCTGTTTTACGTCTAAACATTCAATGTCTAAATTCTGAATTTGATAAATTTCAAGCATCGCTTAATGATTTATCAAACAATAACTTTGAATTTAGTGCCATCTGTATTCAGGAAACGTGGCTGAAAGGTGCCCACATTTAAGTGCCCTGGGAGACCGCAAGAAATTTTGCTTTCATTTATGGGTGTCGAACTGTAAGTTAAGCAGTGGGGCAGTGTATGAGGCGTATAAATTCACTAAAAACAATTTAGGCATGCTTCAAGACAATATCGACATGGTTTCATTGACTGGGGCACATGAAAGCTTAATATTTTTTTTCAACAAAGGAAAATGTCTTGTTTCTGGAATGAAATAAAGCGCCATAGAAATATTTAAGAAATATTATATTTTCATTGCATTCACTTGACTTAAATACAAATGACTTTCATTCTTTTCTGAATTGCCCTATAATTTAGCTGTTAATATCCAAAGATTATTAGAACGTTTGGCTACAATAATTTACAGTTTTTAGACTTGTCTGTTTTGCTACTTAACTTTATCTTTTGGCATCATTCGGTTTTAATGTTCTTGTTTAGCTTGTTTTCTGCTAGGTCAAACCCCCAGGGGCTATAGGTAGCAAGCAGCTACTGACGACAGTTACACGCTTGACTAATTGTACTCAAAATCCTGTTCAGAAAAATTGTTTTGATAACATGTTTTTGACATAAATGCTAATGACTTTCATTCTTTTCTGACACGCCTAAATGCACATTTACTCAAAATTGATTGTATTTTCTCACATGTCACAAACCTGACACATTACGTTGATACATTGACTCAGGGTTGGCAGTTAAATAGAGCTTAATTGTTTGAGGGGTAGGTATCATCACAGAGTTTGTTTTACACTTCTGGTGCAGGATGTCCATTTTTGCAGTCCTTTCTGGGATTTCCCTTGGTTTGTAGAGGTGGTCTAGCTGCAACTGTTTATTTTACTATCACTGGGACTGACTATAAGGCCCCAGCTGGTTTCCACTTCAGTTATACACTGGCGGGTGGTTTAACTAGGATAAGCTGTCCAGCTAGAAAGGGTAAAAGTCAAATTATTCTTATCCGAACATTTACTATACAAATTTCGTAATTATGGTATGTTTGACAGGTATTCTTCTTTCATAATGAAGCTCTGCATTTATAAGCAAAACTTATTTATTCAATTTTCACACACCTGTCACTTTTTGAGACATTAACTCCAGGGCCGGGAATCAGTCATAGGCTGTCCCAAGCACTTAGCCAGAAATTGACAGGATTTACTCAATTATTACAAATTTGATTCATTCTTTTGAAACAGAAACTTAAAGTTTACAACTAAATAGAACTTGATTTCTTGGACACTTTTATATTGAGGAGTAGGCATCATCATGGAGTTTGTTTTATATTTCTGGTCCAGGATGCCCATTGTACAGTACTTGTTAGGAATTCCCCCAGATTTATATAGGTGTCTGGCTGTAACTGTTTATTTTGTAATCACTGGGATTGAATATATCGCCCCAGTTTGTTTCTACCTCAGTTATACACTGGCAAGTGCTTGGACATGTATCATATACAGCTAGACAGGGTGCGTACTAGTTCAAGGGTAAGTCACATTATTCTTATCTGAACTTGTTCTGTACTATTTAGTAATTATGTTTGGTTTGATAGGTATTCTGCATTTATAAGCAAAACTTCACGTATTTAGCTAATTCATCATTTGCCACGTTCATATTTATTCTTGATTATGTGGGTTGTCTATGCTGAATATTTAGCTTAGACAAGGAGCCGCTACTCAGAGAAACATGTACGGGTAAAAGGCTCTGAAACATGTTGAGTAGTTACCCGCTGAAGACCCTTGAATTTATTTGGGCTGATACAGCCTATATCAAAATTTTACAGAGGAACGTGTGCAATATGGACAATAGTAATTCCATATGTATATAGGTTAGACAGGGACAGGTTAGCTTATGGAGAGTAAAGAGTTCGGACTGCGGAATAGGCTATTGACTACTAGGAAGTGGTTCTGGGCTAAAAAACACAAATACAATAGAAATAAAAAGTCAAACTCGAGCTTTAATTCTCAAGATCTTTCCTCGTATTATGCTGGTACCACGCAGGATAATGATAGTGATCTCTCCCAGGACAAGCTGGATATTAAAGACTGTGCTCAGAATGCTTATAAGATAAATTTTGGGCAAACATTTGATGTGACAGTAAGTGCTGATCAGGAAAAGGAGCTTATTGAACGGCTTCATGGAAATATTGCTGCCAGGCCCGATGGAACTTATACAGAGCACTTTAAGTATGGTGACTCGAGTGAGTCTGTACTCATCTCGCTCGTTTATATTCATCCATGTTGCAGTGAAGCGTTTTCCCGAGTATATTCCATATTGGTCACATTGTGCCAGTTCTTAAGAAGCCTAATCTAAACCCGTACGAAGCATGTAATTACCGACCTGTAACTTTAAGCTCCACTCATAGTAAACTAGTGGAACTTTTGATGGTCCCCAAAGATGATACTCAGTTCGGCTTCCGTAGTGGCAAAGGATGGGGGGGGGGCAGAAGTGGGTTGTGCTTTCCTTCATGATGTCTTATGCTATTACAATGAGAGCAATGCCTCACTTTTTATTTCCAAACTTGACGCTGAAAAGTGTTTTGATAGTCTATGGCATGATGGCCTTTTTTGATAAATTACTTAATGTATTGCCCGACTCTCACTGGACGCTGTTATTGGTATGGTATCGTCAGTTAAATGGTATTGTAAAATGGAAGGGTGTCCTCAGCGACCTATTTGTAATATCCCATGGTACGAGACAGGGTAGTGCTCTCTCCCCTGCTCTCTTTAACATAATATTAATGACCTTCTCTCATCCTTTCGAGATACTCGGGATGATGTGCAGATTGGCATGAATATATTTAATTCACTTGCATACGCTAATGCCATCACTGTGTTTTCTTCTACGGTCCCAAGGTTATAGAACCTCATAGATATATGAGTTGATTACTCTCATATGTGGAGATTTAAATTCGGAATGAAAAGTCGAAATGTATAATAGCAGGTAAGACACCATGTACGTAACATCCTGTGTGAAATATAAACTCCCAGCCTGAAGTGTGAGCAGTGCATAGACATACTGAGTGTGAACTTTAATAACAAGTGCCTCTGGCCGGGAAAGAGGGGATAGAACATCCATTTTCATCATGTTTCAAGAAATGTTGAAGTTCCCCAAGGCCTAACAAAAATATATGTGTGGTTCCTGTAGCCTAACAGACCCTATTAAAAAGGCCCAACCCTCGAATTAATAGAACAAAAAAAGTACTTTTAAGCCGTCCTTCCCTAATAAATATTGATCGACCAAAGCCAGTGCTAGAAACTCAGTCAGAGACCCAAGTGGCCCAAAAAGGCGCGTAATTTTTTCAGTAGCGCAAATGAGACCTACTCAGTCCAAAGGGCTGTAGGCATGTTAGGGGAGTCTGGGGGGCATTCCCACCCCCCTCGCCGAAAAATCCTGCCTTGCATGGTTGACGAAATCACAACATTTTAGTCATTACTGTCCTGATTTGGCTATTTTCCCTCAGAGTGTACAAAAATCTGTTGAAAATCAGCAAAAATTGGTACAAAATAATTTTTTAAAAAGACCATTGGCATATTATCAATTAAGATAAGACAACTTTTGTATTTATACATGTAACGATTTAAAAACTTTTGGACACATACTGTGTTTATCAATTCGTGAAAATCAACAAATAAATTTTCATGCAATTAGTAAGTTGTGTATTTTCTCTACAAAAGAAAGAAACAGTACACTAGGATAATCACTCGGCCTGAATGTACTTAACTTTTATCACTGAATATTGATTGATAATATTCTATGTACATATATGCCAGGATGTTGTAATATAATTGCTGAAAGCACACCAAACTATGATGCAGGAAATGGGAGCACCAAATGCCTAGGGAATCTTTCCTTTGCTTATATTCATGATGGACCACAGCATAAAAATAGTGTAAATGCAAGTATGAAATCAGAAAAACATTTAGTTGCTTTGCACAGGTTTGTAGCTGTTATGCTTTAATTATTTTATGAATTAAAAGACAGATTTAAATTTTCAATAAATCAATATATAAGCAAATAAATATAAACACCAAAGGCGTAATTTTTATAACACGAAGGTACTGAAATTATAAAAATATGAATCAGTACTCCCATCTCATGCATCAAGAATGATTTCACCTTGTTTTTGAAAATGTTCTTTCATTCACTCTCTTTGATTTACCCTGGCAGGTTCTGCATGGTATCATCATGGTACAGTGGTACCTGCATTTACCGACCTCAGTCCCCACCTGTTGATACAGACCAGATTTCCTTGGAAAGGGCGCTTATGCAATGTTAAATGACCTGACGCACATGACCACAGTGTTGTCTAACTTGAAATTTCTGTACCAGCAAATTTTCATTCCCAGGAGCGTTTTCTCAATTAACTTCTTCACATAAGAAACACTTATTTTGGATGAATTCTGCGGCATTTTTCAAGAACTGTGATACAAAATTTTGCTACAATGCTTCAGTGGGACAGGCCTAGCCGTAGACCAGCTGCAACACGCGACCAACGACCAGCAAAATTACCCCACAAATGACCACTCATAAAAAAAGTGGTCATTCTAATCAACCATAACCAAGTTGTAAGTTAGCAGAAAAGCTGACCAGCGTGTGCCGCTATTTTGCAGTAAAGTCAACTCAAACACCGCATTTTATCTCAACTTGTCTGGACAGTTAACTTGGGCCGGGGAAAAAGCATGGCTGCTGCACATAGCCAGGGTGGTGCAGTATCGGTGTCAGGTATTGCTAGGTTCCAGGTGTCCATTCTCTGAGTTACCAGGGCAAACGGTCGTCAACGTATTTTTAAAAGATGACTTACTGTCCTAACTTTAATCTGGCCCCTCGTTTGTGTCTGAAGCAGTTATAATCATTAGTTATAAATCCAAATGCAACACGAAGGCAATACCTGGCATACATCCAAACACCTTGAGTGCCATTTTAAACATGGTGCAATCCATTGTGGTAAAGGAAACTTGCAGTGAATTATGGCCACGTGTTTTCAGCACGGTTCCAGGTGTCCGTTCTCCGAGTTACCAGGGCAAACGGACGTTAAAGTACTTTTAAAACATGACTTACTATCTTAACTTTAATCTGCCCCTTCGGTTGAGTCTGAAGCAGTTATCATCGTTAGTTACAAATCCAAATGCACCACGAAGGCGACACCTGGCATGCATCCATACATGTTGAGTGTTATTTTAATCATGGCTCAATGCATTGTGGAAAAGGAACATCATAGTGAATTGTGGCCATGTGTTTTCAGCACGGTTCCAGGTGTCCATTCTCCAAGTTACCAGGGCAGCGGTCGTTAAAGTACTTTTAAAACATGACTTATTATCATAACTTTAATCTGCCTGTTCGGTTGTGTCTGAAGCAGTTATCATCGTTAGTTACAAATCCAAATGCTACACGACACCATGATGCCACTCAAGTGCCACATTGCGCCAATAATGCTTTGATCATGGGACAGTCTCAGAAAAGTACACTTGATTTGGATATCAAAGTGAATCGTCACCATACCATATATATCATTATTGATGCTCTGAAATAATTGCAAAATATATACTCTTGGTTTCATATATTATAACCGTCTTCCCACTCCCACTCAGCAGGATCGTCCCAATGTTCATTTACAAACCTTTGGCATTGTGTGCAGATTTATTATTTTCAAAATGGCAGCCAATTAAGTCGATTGGACACTTTGAAGAGGCAGCATCCAAAATATATGTGTGATTAGTGTTAAGGGAAAGTTAATTTGTCGAATGAATATAATGTATAATGTATAATGGGACTTTCTCAGAGTGAGCATTACCTGAAAATGTAAATACAGTGACAGTTACCAGTTGTATCAGACAGTGAAGTGGCCCAGAGGCCATGAATTAAGGGTCAGCAATAGGGTGAGTACCACGCACCCCACTGCATCAAAGACGAATCTTAGTGGAGAAGTTTGCCCCGATAGTGGATACAGGTCCGTAAGTACCGGCGGGGTTTTATATAAGTGGTAAACATAATTATGCTACTCATGTGGAGCAACGTATCAACTCGGCCAGGAGGGCTATTTATAGTCTCCCTTCGGCTAAGATGTCATTCCTGGGGTTGAGTTCTGAGGTGAAAACATACTTATGGTAAACCATAGGAGTTTCTTCTGTCTCTTATGGATGGGAGTGTGTACATTTATCTAATAACTCACTCAAATACTTAGAATCCTTCCAAATTGAAATTCTTATGCGTGTCTTAAGTTTTACTAAAACATCACATCACTCTTCACTTGTTTCCTCCCTACCTGTTTATCCATTGAGGAAATTATTAAGCATAACACGGTATCCCTATTTCTGAGATCTGCGTCCCTAAATACGCCTTTCCCGTAAATTATGCTGCCATTTTATATCTAATTATGTGACAAGTGGTGCTAGCAGGCTGATCCCAGGAACTATGGTCACCTGTCTCCTCCAATCTGGACTTTCGCTAATTAGATGTTTCCTAGGTTTAAGCCCTGGTAAATTACAACCCTTTGGTACACAAGTGGACGGTGTAGTAGAGTCACTGAAATACATATGGTTCATCATGAAGATCTTCATAAGCCCTGGAGCTCTAAGCACACACTTGCGACCTTGCTTACTAGAGTTCTCTGGTACTGCGGGGGGGGGGGGGGAGCTTTGGGGTGCAGGGTTGCTTGTATGTCACCAGAGCGAGGCAGCATTCCTGTGTTCTTTTCACAGGGTCTCTCAGTAGGTATGGGGGATTGACTCGAGAGTTCAATACCTGTAATTTCGATTACGCTGTCGGGTCCACCCAGCCTGCCAAGATCAGACCCTGCTTTGATGTTCTGCTCCCTCTGCCGCTACTTGAGTGTGTCAATTGGCAGCCACGGTGTGTGCGGTCCTGGTGGCTATCATCATCATCATCATCATCATCATCATCATCATCATCATCATCATCATCATCATCATCATTGCTATTATTATTATTATTATTATTATTATTATTATTATTATTATTATTATTATTATTATTATTATATTAAGAAGTCATGCATTTTATTCTATTGTATTTGTGTCTTTTTGCCCAGAACCACTTCCTAGTAGTCAATATCCTATTCCGCAGTCCGAACTCTTAACTCTCCATAAGCTAACCTGTCCCTGTCTAACCTATATATATATATGGAATTACTATTGTCTATATTGCACACGTTCCTCTGTAAAATTTTGACATAGGTTGTATTAGCCCAAATAAATAAAAGGGTCTTCAGCCGGTAACTACTCAACATGTTTCGGAGCCTTTAACCCGTACATGTCTCTCTGAGTAGCGGCTCCTTGCCTAAGCTAAGTATTCAGCAAAGACAACCCACATAATAATGAATAAATATGAACGTGGCAATTGATGAATTAGCTAGATATGTGAAGTTTTGCTTGTAAATGCAGAGCTTCATATCAAAGAAGAATACCTGTCAAACAAACCATAATTACCAAATGTTCATAGTACAGGTTCAGATAAGAACAATTTGACTTACCCCTGAACCAAAATGTACCCTTTCTAGCTGGACAGCTTTTCCTAGTTAAACCATCCGCCAATGTTTAACTGAAGTGGAAACAAGCTCAGTCCCAGTGATTGTAAAATAAACAGTTGCAGCTAGACCACCTGTACAAACCAAGGAAAATCCTAACAAGGACTGCAACAATGTACATCCTGTACCAGAGATGTAAAACAAACTCCATGATGACGCCTACTCCTCAAACAATTAAGCTCTATTTAACTGCCAACCCTGAGTCAATGTGTCAACTTAATGTGTCAGGTTTGTGACACTTGAGAAAATACTGTCAATTTTGAGTAATTTTTTAATAGTGAATAAATGTGCATTTAGGCATGTCAGAAAAGAATGGAAGTCATTAGCATTTATGCCAAAAACATGCTATCAAAACAATTTTTATTAACAGGATTTTAAGTACAATTAGGCAAACATGCAACTGTCGTAGGCCGCTTCTTGCTACCTGTAGCCCCTGGGGGTTTACCTAACAGAAAACATGTAAGCCTAAAATGTCTGATAGTGAATATTAAAACAGAAAGATGCCAAAAGATAAAGTTAAGTAGCAAAACAGACAAGTCTAAAAACTGTAGATTATTGCGGCCAAACTTTCTAATAATCTTTGGATTTTCACAGTAGAATTATAGGGCAAGTCAGAAAAGAATGGAAGTCTTTTGTATTTATGTCAAGAGAATGCAATGAAAATATTAACCAGATATCAAGTACAATTAGGCAAGCTTGTAACTGTCGTAGGCCGCTTCTTGCTACCTGTAGCCTCTGGGGGTTTACCTAACAGAAAACAAGCTAGCCATAAATGTCCGAAAGGTGAACGTTTAAACAAAATGGTGTCAAAAGATAAAATTAAGTAGCAAAACAGGCAAGTCTAAAATCTCTGAAATTATTGAAGCCAAACTTTCTAACCATCTCGGGATATTTACAGCAAAATTTGTAAAAATATTTGATCAAAAGTACACCTTTGAATCCTCTTGACTGAAGTTTATTGTAAATTAATTTGGTTCTTGATGCAAAGTCCTGAAATTTAGAACAAATACGACCAAAGCTCATAATTTGTGACAAAAATGTATTATATCCAATAGTATCCGAAATATTACTGTCCGGGAAAGGATAATTAACTACTTCAAAGTTAAACTCATCTATTTTGTGATAGACTTTAATACAAAACCTGTCATTAGTGACCTGAATATCCAAGTCCAAAAACACATCTCTGAAACCATCTGAATTGTTACCCTCCAAAGGGATATCTTTTGGGTAAATTTCTTTAGCAATTTCACTGAAATTTTGTACATTTACACAAGCAATGTCATCAATATATCTTGCGTTGTTTGATAATTTTGTAGCCATTTGAAAGTCCTTTTTCATCAATTTATTCATATACTTAAATTCAAGCCAGGTTAAATATGAATCTGCCAGTAAAGGGGAGCAGTTGCTACCCATTGGAATGCCTTTTATTTGTTGAAAAACCAGTGGTCTGCATTGAACAAAAGTATTATCCAAGAGAACTCTTATAGCATCTATCAAAGTTTCAACAGTGTGAGATTTAACGTTACTTTTTGAATATTTATTGTGTGACCAATATGCTTTCTTTGTATAAGAATTAATATCTATGTATGGTTTACCATTATGTTTAAACATTTTGTTAATTAATTCTGAAAGTGAACTTTTGACTTCATATATGGGTAGATTTGTGTACTGTGTAGAAAAATCAAAACATTTGATATTTTTTGCCTTTACATCTTTGATTTTAGATACAAACTCGGAAGAATTGTTACTACTCCAAAAACAATTTATTTCACAGTTTCTAGAAATTGCATACTATGTTTTAACGATGTTTCTGTACATATTTTCCTCAGTACTGGGGGTTTAATGTCCTTTGCCACTTTTCTTTTATGCAACAACTATTTGTATAGGGCTTGTCCTGCTTCCCAATTGCTGCATGAAATATGTTTAAAGCAAAACCAAAAACAATTCACTATAAACGCCACAAGACGTAGACAGAAAGAGTGTGGGCGCCACATGAGCATATGCGGAACCACACAAGACGTGACAGACAGAGGATAGTGAGATGAAGTCCGCCTTCACTTAACAGAAAACACAAATAATACATTTCTGGTTTCAAGATCTTGACTGTAATATGAACTACGTCACTGCGCCAAGTCTGCCTGTTGTTTTGATAAAGTTATGGACTGCGTAATAAATGATAATTATCATTTTGCGTGGAGGTATAAGTTTTGGACCTAAATAACAACGTCGAAACCGTGAATGGTGCAAAAGACATAATTTTGTTCTGAACTGTACTTCTCTGAGTTATATAAAAAGGACACTTGCAACAACAATCAAAAACATCTTCATTTCGGTTTCCACAGGCACACCATGGACATATAAACGTTTATATGTCCATGGGCACACTAAGGGGAGTCTTTAAGATCCTTTTTTGAAACAGATCGGAGTTTATCCTGCTGCATCCCACACACAACCGTGCCCGGGAAACAGCAAGCCTTCTTTCACCTCCGTAATCTAGTTTGTTTGCTCTTGTCACCCTGGTCTAATTTTTTCTTTAAAGATGCAAGGTCTTCGGAATTACGGACATCAACCGGCAAGTTATTCCACAATCGAACAACCGATGGAAAGAAAGAAGTTTTCAATAGGTTTGTTCGTGATCGTACCCTCCATTGACAGGCTTCATTCTACATCTCGAAGTCGTGTGTATATCTGAGTCTTAACTTTTAATGATATTCAAGTTTTACAATATAAAATGCCTGTAATTGCCATGATTTTAACTGCTACGAGTTTATATCCTTCCACAGATGCCCCATACTGCATATACATACCAGTCGCAGTTTGAAGTACACTTATCTCTGTCATAAATGTGACGATATTCAAGATTTAAAGTTCGAAGTACTCTCAACATTCAGTGAAGTCAATGTATGATTATCAGTAATATCTTACCTTCTCAGCACACATATTGACTTGCTATGTTTTCAAAATTATTACAGACACAGTTTTCAATCCAACTTCAATTTGTTAGGTTTGTGCTGTAAGGGCATCCAATGAAATGAAAGTAAAAGATGTAAAACTTAATTTCGTGCTCATTAGCCATACGTCTGAACTTTAAATGTTGAATATCTTCAAATGTATTGTAGATACAGGTGTCAATAGCCACATCAATTGGTTGATTTGTGGTATGGGTAAGTCCGATGAAATGGAAATGAAAGTTGTAAAATTTTCAATTGTGCTAGTTAGGCACACTTGGAAGATCCTAATGTTCACCACTTTAAACCTATTAAAGATTAAGGGACAATTTCAACTCTAAATATTGTGGTCAAGAAACATTTGATTATTATTGAAAACGTTTTAGATTTTATTAATTTTCAAAGTACACAGGCAGATTTGCTATTTTTCCTGGATATATTTTTCCCCTTTGTAACAGGCTGAGGAGTAAAAATTTTTGCTTTCACCTGCTCATTCTTCGGATTAACCATTTCCTCTTATTTCCTTTTATTGGCAATGCGATCGGGGAGAAGGCAATGACTATATCAATCCAATTCGCAAAAGAATAAAATAAAATAAAAGATACGTAAAAAGTAGACACATAAAGGTATATATGTGTGTTTGTGTGTGTGTCTGTGTGTGTGTGTGTGTGTGTGTGAGTGTGTGTGTGTGTGTGTGTGTGAAAAATGTAACACAAAATTAAATTTCCCTTTTGGCCTCTTAAACTAGGTTTCTTCTTGTGCAGGTAGAAAACAACTGGACATATGAACACATTCAGAGATATGATTAAATGCTCTATTGTTGTTACAACTTGGTGGCATCAAGGAGCCAGGAACAGTGTTGTAGGCTCCTTGGTGGCATACATATTAGTACAGGATTATCACCATGGAGAATTTTGGTCACTAAATATGCCTGTCTCAATAGTGTTATTTGGAACTTCATGCGAACCATTATACATTTCACCGGTTTCTTTGGAAATATATTGTGTGAGGGCACGCATTCTCAAAACATTTCACAAGTCTTAAACATAATTAAAAGTAAAAAAAAAAAACAATTCTATGTTTCATAATCAACGCTTAACTAAATGTCGTATATATGCTGTGTACATTTTTTGCATGAATGCCCAATATGTGGAACCAGCAGCACGCTTACGTTTAAACGAAACTTGTTATCTGGTTCATTATGTGAACCATGAGCATACGATCGGTTTTAGACTATAAAACTGATTCTTCTGGTTCAGTGCAAGACCACTTTATAAATTTGCTGTTTCATACATTTTTTTTTACCGGGGAAGTATTAAAAAATGTTAATGTAAATGCGTCAGTGAACTGAAAAATACATGTGGCACCAAAATTTACGTTTCAGTGTCCGTGCCTCTACGTCATCCATATGCAATATGACAAATCTTTATTTTCATGGGAAGTAAGGTTGAATTATGAACTCCGGCAGATCCACACCCATAGAATGTTAATCCCATATATGACCTCAAGTGCGCTGCTTGTTAAAGATATGTATTCCAGGTTTCCTTTGAAACTGCCTCGGCATCGTCATTATTGTTGACATGCCGGTGCAAACCGTTCGTCAGACTGTCATTGGTAAGATAACAGGCGGCTTGTGAGTCGCTGTCAGCACTGTTACTTTCCCTGGAAAGTTCACACGAATTGATATTTCCTTTGGCAATCGAATGATCGTTTAAACTATCATAACATGTGTCAACGTCGTCAGTGTCACTTGAATGTCCGTATGAACCAGCAAACTTACTATCTGTTACTTCGGAAAGTTCACAGGACGAGACAGTCTCTGCTGTACCGACATTTGATTCATGATGTGAACTTAACCCCACGTTATCAACCCCATTTGAAAATATGTGTGAACACATATTAATAGTATTGGTTTCGTTTGAATATTTGCGTGAACCAGCATCCACATCTTCAGTCAAACTTGAATGTTCACGCTGGGCATTGCCATCGGTCCCGTTTCCCCCCTCTGCCTGTAAAGCAACATTCGTAACACCGAGATCGGTTTCAGCAATTTCTCTTTGTTCCTGGATCTGCCCAGTTTCGGTTCCTTCTCTTTCACATTTTTGCTTGTCTCCCAGTACTCCAATATATAATTTATATATTCCAATAATGATAAAACAATCCAATATTTGCACTACACCATACACCAGAGGGAATATGTTTGTTTCAAACATGACATTTTTCGGGAAAGATAAAATAATGAGTGACAGTGCAACGGCAACATTTTGGCAGCCGGTCTCAAAGCCCACAGTCCGGGCACGAGGAAAGCCCAGTTTGCACAAACACGCAATAGCGAAGCCAATTGCAAAACCAATGAACAAAAGCAGGAAACTTCCCAACCAGACACGCCAAACACTGGGCGAAAACATCTTCGGGTAGAGGACGCCATTAATAACCAAAACAATGGCAATGCACAGAAGACCAGCAAGACTGCCCAACTGAAAATACAGAAATTGATTTAATTATTGTATTTCATTTGGATATAACTATTTACCAATGGTGGCTCGTTCAGTCTCAGACTGCTCAAAGAAGGGAACGTGCACACAATGCAATAACATCGGGAATAAAATACATGCAGAGGAACAGTAATATCAATTTTAGAGAACAAAGGCTATGGGAGTTGTATTGTCCAATAACAACTCTCAAGGCTTCATGCACAAAACCCCGGTTTTTTGTAATGAAATGCTGGTGTTTGTACATGAAACCCCGGGCTTCATTACAAAATCTCCAGTATTACACATTAACCCAGGCTTTTGTAATAAAACCTGGGGTTTTATGCAGAAAGTGAAAAACCGAGCAAATCACACATCTGCATGTTTCCTCCAAAACCCTGGGTTTTGTGGATTTTGAAATAACACAGCATAACTCTGGGTTTTGAAATCTTACAAAACTCTCGGCATTGTCACGTCACAAAACCTTTGGATTCATAAGTTGTGATTTCAGGAACAAAACCCAGGCCTTTTTGATGACCCAACCATCACATGCAGTCTTTGAACCACCAACTGTGTCACAAAACCCTGAGTTTTGCTACAAAAATCTGGGATTTGTGCATAAAACGACTTCAAGTCAGTGGCAAGGATCTGCACAGGGAGTGAAAATTAATGGTATCTCTGATTTTTTTGCTATGGTAAAAATAATGATAATCCTGTGGCACTCCACTTATTTGCCGCTGTCCTGTATCATAACTGATAAAGGTGGCCGAAAAAAACCCACTTTTTTTCTCTGACCCTATCCCCACTTCTTTGGCTTCTCTTAAACCTTGTATTCATTGTGCGTACTTTTTACCTCACTCCTTTTCTCCAGTCTTTGTTCCATTCTCGTGTCACTACCTTCCCTATATATGTTTTCTAATCCTCAACCTCATCATAACCTTTCAATTCATACTTTTCTGCTAGCTTATCTATGTCTTTGACCCATCTTGTCTGTTCTGTAATGGCTTCATTATATAAATTTTTCTGCACCACCTGTCCTTGCTTATATTACTGGTTGTGAATATCGAGGTAATTTACCTTGGCTTTGGCAATTCTGTCAATTATGCTATTCCATCCTAACTCCGCTAAGATTGCTTCTCTTGCTGTACAAGGCAGTGCTCCCAGAATCCATTTTCTCATTTCATTCTGCACTTTTTCCATACTCTGGACATCCTCGCCATTTTACCGTGATAACATCTGAACCATACAGCATTCCTGATATTGCTACTCTGACCCACAGCACTCGAGCTGTGAATGCCCTATCATAACTATTCATTGTTGTAGCTTTTATCATTCTCTTTGTACCATTCACCTTCTGCTTTAATCTTTTCAATATGGTATGTGAACATACCTTTACCTGTTGCTTTTATCTTTACCCCAAGATACTTATATTCATCTACCTTTCCAAATTCAATCAGATGCTCTCTACCCTCTGGAATTTGGAATTTTCCAAGTCTCCATTTTCTATTGCTATCTGGTTTCTGTCCTACTGTCAAAAATTAACTTGTGTCTTAGCTAAAATCTAACCTCCATTTATTCCCATATTCCCCTACAATGTTTAACCTTTCTTGTGATTCTTTTTGAGACTTGACCATGAGCACAATGCCATCTGCAAAAAAAGCTTCAGAAATTTTCTGCTGTCCTATTGTTACTCCCTTATCACAATCAATTAGTTGTTCACCTAAGTCCTTAATATATATAGGAAACAAAATTGGGGAAAATACACACCCTTGCTTTAAGCATATGTTCAGCTGTGCATTTTGTACTACAACATTACCCAGTGAAAAAGTGCATTCTACATCCTTGTATAGGGTTTTACGTATTTCCAGAAAATTGCCTCTGGATCCTATTCCACTACGGTTTTCCCAAAGAGCATCTCTCCATACTTTACCATATGCCTTTCTCACATCTAAAAAACCCATGAAAATCTTTCGCTGCATTTGTCTTGCCAATAAAAAAAACCTGAGTCAGTGTAAGTGCATGATCGCCTACCCATCTTCCTGGTCTAAAATCATTCTGAATTTCTCCCCGAAGCCCAGGTCTTTCAACTTTCCTGCTCAATCTTTTGTACATTATCAGACAAAATACTTGGATCAAATTAAATGCAATAGCAATGTCCCTACAGTTGACCAATTGGTCACTTTGACCCTTTTTCGGAATATATGATATCATAAGCTTATGCCATTCCCAGGGTACTTCTTTCTTTTCAATAATTCTATTGAAAAGCATTTGTAAACTGTCTTCAATTTCCTCTAGCCCCTTCTTTATAAATTTGCTCAAAATACCATCTGTTCTCAGAGTTTGCCAAATTCCATCTGTTCTGCAGCTATCTTGACTTCAATGCTACTGATTCTGTGACACAACTCCAGATCCCGCCCATCCTGCCAATCTTCAGATTGACATGCTGGTTCTGTTGCTTGGCCCCGTTTTGAGTCATTAATCTCATTCTGGTACTCCTTTAATGCTTTTTGTATGTCCTTCCTCCTATCCATTCTCTTTCATTTATAAATGATTTCTTGAGTTTTATTCTTTTTCTTTTGGTTAACCTGTTTCCAAAAGAGAGTCTATCCTTCTCCTCCACTTGCCACTATATTCTCTGTCATCGGTTCAATTTTACTAGCCCTCATTTCTGCTTTCATATCTGCTACCTGTTTTCTACATTCCATATACTGTCTCTTAGTTTCCTCTTTTTCACTTTCTGGGTGCTTGTTTTTCCTGGCTTATATCATGTGCTATTTCTAATTCTCTTCTTCTTTATCATTCCTGTCAGTTCTTCTGGGTCTAATTCATATCTTCTATTCTCAACTGGAACTTTCTTTCTGGCATTTGTTTTCCCTCAGCCACCTGAAGAATTTTCCTCATAAGGTTTCCATTCATTGGTTGTTCTTCTCCTTTAATCTCCCATTTATCTTTCCACTCTTGTAATTCAATTCTCAGGCTTTCCTAATACTCACCCCAATCTGCCCCCTTGTGTATGTTCCACAGCCATTTGGTCTACCTTTTATCCCTACTGCATGGCTGCATGTGAACTGAAATTGTCATCTGGTTGTAGTCACTGCCTAAATCCAGTCTAACCTTCTTATCTATTTTACATTTTTGTGTCATTTGAAAAATTTCACTGTCTAATAAGATATAATCAATTATTGGCTGTCTGCCACCTGAGGCCCATATCCACTTCCCTTTGCACTGCATGTCCCTGTTCACTATTCTCAGGCCATATTCCCTGGTGACGCTCAATAGCCTGCTTCCATTCCTATTAACTTCTCTGCTTCCTTCTTTTATTCTATCTGCTCCAATCCCTATGTGCTCAAGGAAATCCCAGCAATCACAACTATATACCCCTGCTGCTGGATTTCAGTAGTCATTATTGTTATTCTATCATGTATTTGGTCATTCCATTCATTGGGTAGACCCTCACATCCTACATACACTAGACCTATTGCTAATGTTTCCATTCAACTCTACTCCTATCCAATGCATTTCATTTTTCACCTCACTGTCATCTTCCCATCTGTCCTTTCAGCCTTCATGCCACTTTATCCCTTTCTTTGTCAAAAACACCAAGCTTCCCTTCTTTTGCCTATTTTCTCTTCCTCTACCTATCACATCATGTTCTGTGGGGACTGCCAGTATCCCTTTATCTTCTCTTCTGATATTTGTCTGTATAAGGGCTATAATATTTATCTTTTCGCTTTCAGCTACATCTTCTATTTCCACTATATTCCCTTTGAATCCTCAACAATTGACATATCTCATTTTCGTGTTATTGTTATTTTCCCCCTCCTTCTTGTTCTACCACTACTTCCTGTTTGCCTCTGATCATCATCCTGTTTCAGAACTGACCCGATAGTTGCTGAGGTTTCTAGTTCCCCTGGCCCTACGCCCAATCTCTGTGGACCTGCCCTAGCCTATCACCACCCTTCTTAATTGGGTGCAGCCCATCCTCTGCAAAACATCTCCCTCTTCCCTGTAAAATCCTCATACACATCTCTAAATGCTATCCCACTCTGCCCATAAAACCTCTGTAACCTCTAATCACTCCAACAAATCCTTGCTACCCGTGCACTCATCCTAAGCCTTGGTGATATCCCCATTACCAAAGCATCGCACTCGAACTGCACTAACCTCCCCACAAGCTCCCCATACCGATTGGTCTTAGTCCCTATTCTCTCTGCCTGCTCTTCCCTGTCTGAGAAATCATTGGTGCCCACCAGCACAATGACTTTCGGATGCTCCCCACTCCTCACTACCACCTCGCCCCTCTCCTCAAACTCCCTAATATTGGCCCAAGGTAGACAAACCCTAACCCTATGCTCCCTGTCTGCCCTACAGAAAACGCTATCCATCTTCCTCACTGTGCTGCTTCCTATCATCACTGTCTCTCAAGGTCCCTCCTGTTTCCCCATCTCACTAAGCTCTGCCTCCCCTCACCCTCACCTCCCTCTTGACCCCCATCCTGTTCCCCCTCAGCCTGCTCACCCTATCCTGGACCTCCTCACTCACAACAGCTACAGCCCTGGTACTACCCCTTGCGTCCCCCAGCTCTATCTTGACGGCTGCCAGCATGTGCCTCCAAACCTCCACCCTTCTGCACTTCGCACACCTAAACTGAAAAGTCTCCTTTCTTGCCTCGTCTAGAGAGCAGGCTAGTTCTGCAGCACTAAACTTAACCCACATTCAGTATTCCTCACACTGTGTATGGTCACCCCTCTCACCCACGCACCACCACCCCTGGTTCTACCCTGTACATGTGGCCCTCTTCCCTTCCTGCCTGCTCCCACCCTATCTCAATCTGTCTCCCTTCTGCATGCCTCCCCCTCTAGAAGATATCCCTCCTGCTGCCTTCTGTTGCCCTGCACCCCTCCTACTCTGTGGCAAGCCCCGACCCGACATACTGAACCTTGTGTTCATTTCTTTCTGCCAGTTAACGATGTTCAAGATGGCGGCCCCTACACTCAGTGACCTATTTTTGCTCAAAAAATTATCCCATTTTCTTTACAACAATTCTAATTTTACTGCTGAAACTCTCCTTCAGTTGCCTCTGTGTATCCATATAACAAATTCTGTTCTACTTTGATCAATTTCTGCCTATAACTATAAAAAAATTCACAAAATTCCCACTCGTCTCAAAATTTACGTCCACACTTGCCCAAAGCTCGCTGCTGTATGCATATTAACAGCGCTAGGAGATGTACCCTGAAATTAATTAAACCTTGGATTTTGTGGTGTCACAAACTCTGGGGTTTGCTGCAAAACTGTGGGTTTTATATCTCCCCTGTTGTAACTATTTTTTTTCTTTTACAAAAAGATGCAACTTACTGTTTGGAGAATAATATATATATAGGGTTATTTGATAACAAACAGTGCAGTGAGTAGGCCTAAATAGGTCTCAATTAGCTAAACATGTAGCCTTGAGTTGAGATGATGATACCTTGTGACTGCAATACAGCAGACAAGTAGCCTAAGCCTATACTGCACATGAAAGTACATTTTCAGTAGTTCTTGGTTTACTCTATTATACACAGTCCACCAATTAAGTTGGTCCAGAAGACCTACACGGGTAACAATTAATTTACATATTTTTGGCATCATTTTGTATTAATATTCATCTTTCTGACATTTTAGACTAATATGTAAATGTACATTTACTCAATGTAAATAATTACTCAATTTGCTTGTATCGCACCAGGGCCGGGAGTCAGTCATAGACTGTCCTGAGCACTTGGCCAGCAATTGGCAGTATTTATTCAATTTTCACACACCTGTCACTTTTTGAGACATTAACTCCAGGGCCGGGAATCAGCCATAGGCTGTCCCAAGCACTTAGCCAGAAATTGACAGGATTTACTCAATTATTACAAATTTGATTCATTTTTTTGAAACAGAAACTTAAAGTTTACAACTAAATAAAGCTTGATTTCTTGGACACTTTCATATTGAGGAGTAGGCGTCATCATGGAGTTTGTTTTACATTTCTGTTCCAGGATGTCCATTGTACAGTACTTGTTAGGAATTCCCCCAGATTTATATAGGTGTCTGGCTGTAATTGTTTATTTTGTAATCACTGGGATTGAATATATCGCCCCAGTTTGTTTCTACCTCAGTTATACACTGGCAAGTGCTTGGACATGTATCATATACAGCTAGACAGGGTGCGTACTAGTTCAGGGGTAAGTCACATTATTCTTATCTGAACTTGTTCTGTACTATTTAGTAATTATGTTTGGTTTGATAGGTATTCTGCATTTATAAGCAAAACTTCACGTATTTAGCTAATTCTCCATTTGCCACGTTCGTATTTATTCATTATTATGCGAGGTGTCTTTGTCGAACATTTAGCTTAGACAAAGAGCCGCTAATCAGAGAGACATGTACGAGTACACGCTCCGAAACATATTCAGCGTAGTTACCCGCTGAAGACCATTTAATTTGTTTGGCCTAATACAGCCTATATCAAAATTTTACAAAGGAACGTGTGCAATGTGGACAATAGTACTTCCCTATGTATATAGGTTAGACAGTGACAGGTTTAGCGTATGGACAGTAAAGAGTTCGGACTGCGGAATAGGGTAATGACAACCAAGAAGTGGTTCTGGACCAAAAGACACAAATACAATATTAATTATTATATTTAATAACTATACATGTAGTGTAGCAAATACGCAGGCAAACACAGCTAAGCACACTTTGAATTATAATTTGACAGCCTACGGTGTACATTGCAGCAGGCAAATAGGCCTAAATGACCCATACAGGTAATAAGGAATTTGACCATAATTGTGTTTGGTAACTGATCAACCTGCAGTACAGCAGAGAGGTAAGCCAACCCATCTGAATGTGAACGATTTGATGGTCTGACCATTTATAGCGTTTAGGTCAGATTGGAAGTTCATCTTGGTGTAGAGTCGAACCCTTTCACGAAAATTGATGAAAGTTTTACTAACTTCACACCTTGTAATAATTTTGATATGATGAAGAGTCCAGCCTGGTTGTTAAGAATTAAATTGTTTCACTTTCACAACCCTGTTTTGCTAAAATATTGGCTGAATGCATCTTAAGAAGTTGCACAATAAATTAGAAAAGTCCTTTTGGAATCCTACCCATTTACATGGTGCCGAAATATTTCTGGGGAAAATATAGACGATATAAGTTTATTGCATGAACCCGCCATCTGGTGGGTATGGCACAAAATACAAAGTCAGGACCCAAAGCTACAAATATATGCAGAAAGCATGCAATAGGTACAGAAGCTCATTGATGTCAACTTAATCTCTCTTCTTTTTTTCTTTTCTTGTTATAACAAGAAAAAATCTTGTTATTTGAACTCTTTTCAGAGGTAACAATTCTTCTTATTATAACAGGTGAACAGTTGATATAACAAGATTTTTTCTCGTTATAACAAGAATAAAGTTGAAATAACAAGATGTTTTTTCGTTATAACAAGAAAAATTGAAATAACAAGTTTTTCTTATTATAATAAGAAAAAGGTCGAAATAAGATTTTTTTTCCCTCCTTATAACGAAAAAAAAATGAAATATCAAGATTTTTTCTTCTTATAACAAAATAAAAAGTTAAAATAAGAATTTTTCTGGTAATAACAAGAAAAAAGTTTAAATAACAAGATCTTTTCTTGATATAACAAGAAAAAAGGTTGAAATAACAAGACTTTTCCTTGTTATAACATTTTTAAATGCAAGGCTAATTTATATTTCGGTTTCAACAATCCAAATACTCAAAAAAGAAGACATAATATTGATTGTAATTGCCAACTTGGAGTCCAATTGAGGGAATTAATACAAAAAATTACCAGGACAAACCACCTTGATGAACATAGCAAAGCAATAGTACAGCTATATAGCTGGATTAATACTTTCTGTTCATGGTGCTAAGGCACCAGAATGTGTAGGTATTTATGTTTAACTGTAATTATTACTTGTAGCCTCAGAGGGCGCTTTTGTATGTATGTGCTATGGTCCCTCGCGGATTGCAATAAAGTATCTATCCATACGCCATCTATGAAAATATCTGAGAATCACCCAAAGTAAAACGCAAGGCACCACGAGTTCTAAATCCCGTCCACTAGTGATTAACAGCGCCAGCGGACGGTATGTCCCAATGCATGGCCTGATTGCGTACGCTATATGTTTGTGAAGATACAAAACCCAGGGTTTTGTGAAGATCCAATAAGCGCACGCGGTCTTGTAACTAGGAGCTGTGTCACAAAACCCTGGGTTTTGTTAAAAATCTCCGAGTTTTGTCAGAAAACCAAGGGTTCTGCACGTCAAATAACATGAAGTCAATTGCCAGGATCTTCACATGTAGGGAATTAAATGCAAAAGAGCTATTTTACTTATTTACAGCGTTAGGACATGTACCATTAAATTTACGAAACCCCGGGTTTCGTGAATTATTGTGCATTGCAAGCGCAAAATCCGAAGCTGTCTCAACGAAAACAGATATGTGAAATAACTGAAGCATGATGACATGCTTGATGAAATAACTGACATGACCATGGGTTTTGTTAATAACTGAACATTGCAAGTACAAGACCCACAGTGTCGCTTACAAATGCGATTCCTAGAGTTTTTTTTAAAAAAAAAAAAAATAAATAAATAAATAAATAAATAAATAAATAAATAAATAAATAAATAAATAAGAGGGGTTTGTGCACAATACTAGGGGTTCTATGTACAAGACCTAGGGTTTCACAACAAACCCCGGGTTCTGTGTCAAGAAACCCATGGGCTTTTGTTTTTCTTTTTGCATAAAACCCTGGGTTTTGTGAATTATTGGGCATTAAAATACATGCAATTAGACATTACAACTTCCCATGGGTATTTTTACATAAAACCCTGTGTTTTGTTTATTATTGGGTATAAAAGTACATGTAATTAGACATTACTCCATAATAGCCTGCAATAATCAGACCTTTCATTATGTCAAGAATCCAAATATTAAAAAGGGAGAAATAACAATTTTGATTGTTATTGCCTATTTGATGATGATGGCTAACCTAAGTTTTGCTAGCTATAATTCCAATGGCCACGGTGTCGGCAGACTTGAGTATATTGATAAACTTACTAAATCCAATGATATTGTTTTTGTGCAAGAGCATTGGCTTTTGAGCAAACAAATCGGCATTTTTGAAAACAAAATTTCAGATATTTATGTACATGGAGTATCAGGAATGGCCGATGATGAACTTATAGCAGGTAGACCTTTTGGAGGATGTGCTATCATTTGGAAGAAAAATCTGGCTTGTAAAGTAACGCCTGTATTTTTTGAGTCAAGAAGAGTCTGTGCCATTATGCTAGAAATGAACAAAATCAGTATGCTTATCGTGAATGTCTATATGCCTTGTGACTCAAATACCCAATGTGACAAAACTTGTGAATTTAATGACATTTTAAATGAAATATCTTCTAAAATACAAGAATTGGATATGAATTATATTCTAATTGCGGGTGACTGGAATACTGATTTGTCACGCCAAGGTTCATTGAATACGGCTATGATGAAGTCATTTATTCAAAGGGAAAGTCTTAAGTGTTTATTGTTCCATGACAAAAACAAAGTTGACTATACATTTGAGAGTAAGGTGAATGGGGAAAAAACTACAACTGATCACTTCATTGTGTCGGAAAATTTATCGCACTTGGTCTCTGAATATTTGTGTACACAGGAGGGTGATAATCTTTCAGATCACTACCCTGTCAAAATACAATTAGAAATTTCTAAAGTGCAAGTCGATTCGTTACCGATACAAAAAACCCCAAAACCTCTTTGGTATGCTGCTAGCGAAGAAAACATCTCTGAGTATAAAACGTGTCTCGATACTAATTTAAATCTAGTAAATATTCCATGGGAAGTAGTCACATGTGATAATTTATTCTGCGCTGAACATAATAGTGCTATCCAATCTTTTCACGATAAAATTGTCAAGGCATGTCTTGATTCGAGCTTGGATAATATCCCACACTCAGGATGTAAAAGCAATAATGCGATTCCTGGATGGACCGAAAGGGTAGAGCCATATAGGAAACAGGCAATATTTTGGCACAATTTGTGGAAAAGTAATAACTCTCCCAGGGCTGGAATAATTGCCGACATTCGTATTAAGACACGTGCTAAGTACCATTATGAGCTCAGAGCAGTTAAAAAGAATAAAGATATGTATATTGCAAATCGCTTAGCTGAAACAATGACTCAAAGCAATAGTAAAGATTTCTGGGGTACTATTAAAAACATTAAAAATAATGTACAATCAAGACCAAGAATGATAGACAACGAAACCGAGGATGATGACATTGCAAATCTCTTCGCAGATAAATATAAAAAGTTATATAATTCTGTATCTTATGACGCTCAAGAGATGTATAATTTACGTGACGAGATCAATGGTCTTATTGATTCAGGTACTTATATGAATAACGACTGTTCTTTATTGAATATAACAGTTGAAAGTATTAAGAGTGCAGTTGAGCATCTGAAATCAGGAAAGCATGATGGCGACCTTGGGTATTATTCAGACCATGTTACTCAGGGAACATTGAAGCTTCAGGTATATTGATCTCTGTTATTTTCCTGCATGGTTAAACATGGCTATGCACCTGACAGTTTCTTACGCATATCTTTAAATCTCATTCCCAAATGTAAGCGAAAATCGCTCAGCGATTCTGAAAACTATCGTGGTATTGCTCTTAGTAGCATCTTAGGTAAGCTTTTAGACTGGGTGATACTAAAAGGAATTATTTTATGAGTTGGTGACTCTTTCAGGATTACCGTAATCTTATTGGTTACGACGGTGCACGTGGCAAAGCTGAAAATAGTTTAATGACTTGAGATGGAGTGCCCAAGTCAGCGGAATCGTAATAGTGATTTGTGGGCGTGGCCAAGTCATTGGAATCGTAATGTCTAGTTCCAAGTTTATCGCCAGATGGCATGATTATTAATTTTGACCAATCAGCATGCAGGATTACGATTCCAATGACTTGGCCACGCCCACAAATCACTATTACGATTCCGCTGACTTGGGCACTCCATCTCAAGTCATTAAACTATTTTCAGCTTTGCCACGTGCACCGTCGTAACCAATAAGATTACGGTAAATATTAAAACTGGACGTTGTCTTTTTTTACTTTATAATGTAATTTCTAAAATAAAGCAGTATTAGATATTTGCTTCCTTTCGATGTAACTCATAAAATAAAACAATTATGGAATTTTGCTTCATTCACTGGTTAGTTTTATGGACCTGAAAGAAGAATACTGACCGAGGCCGAAGGCCGAGGTCAGTATTCTTCTTTCAGGTCCATAAAACTAACCAGTGATCTCAGCAAAAGTCCATAATTGTATAATAGTGATGTACTAAACTCTTCGAACCTCCAATTCGGGTTTAAGCCAGATACTTCTACTACACAATGCACGTTTGTCTTGTCTGAATGTATTAATTATTACACGTCCCAAAATTCAGATGTCCAACTTGTCTTCCTCGACGCCTCAAAGGCATTTGATCGGGTAGATTATATCAAGCTATTTAAGTTATTATTGCATAGAGGTATATGTCCAGTCACTGCGAGATTATTGCTCAATATGTATACCAACCAAAGTGTAAGTATTATGTGGGGAGGTGCAACCTCCAAAAGATTCAATTGTACGAACGGCGTCAAGCAAGGAGGAGTGTTATCTCCAATTTTATTCGGTGTATATATAGATGTGCTACTGTTACGTTTAAAACAGTCAGGGCTAGGTTGTCATATCGGTCACCATTTTACAGGTGCTTTGGCATATGCAGATGATGTAGTTTTAATTTCTCCCACTGTTTCAGCAATGTCTAAAATGTTAGACATTTGTAAAAAGTTTTCTGAAGATTACAAAGTCTCATTTAATCCTGACAAATCAAAACACATGGTGTGTGGCAATGATGATGCTTTCCCAACATTGTTTATTGACAATTTGCCTATTTGTAAAGTTAATACATTTGAACATCTGGGTCATTGTGTGGGACAAAACGCATCGAGTAACAGTATTTCTAATTGTACCAGTCGATTTCAAACAGAAGTGAATCTGTTAATGGCCCAATTTGGGTATGCGTTCCCTGACGTAAGACACAAATTGTTTAAAACCTACTGCATGCCTTTATACGGATGTCAGTTATGCGACTTCTCTAAGCGTGAAGTGGAACGTTTCAGTACTGCCTGGAGAAAGGCCATTAGATTTCTTTGGAGACTACCGTATCGAACACATAATGTGTTACTACCACTTATTTCTAGGGATTTACCTGTAGAAGTTCAATTACATAAACGTTTCATGAAATTTTTTCATAAAGTAATTAATAGTGAGAACAGTGTTGTGAAGACATGTGGATTTGTGGCACTTGGAGGTAGTTGCTCTTCAGTTTGCAACTCCTTAAACTATGTCTCATCCAGTTATCAAATAGATAAATACAATTTGAATAGATCAAATTTGCAAAGTATCTTGCGATCTATTACGGATAAAGCAGTTCTATCGCAAGAAAACTATAACGTCTGTCACAGCGAAATGATCAGAAAACTTTGCTTGGCCAGAGATGCGAAATTGGACACCATTTTTACCAGGCAACAACTGTGTGAGACTATTCACTATCTATGTACAGTATAGTCAGTATAGTAATGGATATATGCCTTGATATGGACAAGCAATAACAGCCGTCCTTTTTTTTCCTTCTTTAATTCTGTATATTTGATTCACTGGCGGCTCCGTACAGGTATGTTTATTATGTATTTGCTTTTTATGTAACTTTTTTTTTTCTCAGTGTACCTTTTGTGTACGAATAAAGACATATATATATATATTTAGAGTCCAATTGAGGGATTAATACCGAAATTGCCAGGACAACCCATACGCCATCTATGAACATTTCTAAGAATCACCCGAACACAATGCACCATGAGTTCTAAATTTCGCCACTAGTGATACCGGCGCTAGCGGACGGTATGTCCCAATGCATGGCGTGAACGGATTGAGTCAGCTCAAGACCCCACATATACATGTAGATATATGAAGGCCAGAGGTACGCTATACGTTGGTGAAGATACAAAACCCAGGGTTTTGTGAAGATCCAATAAGCGCACACGGTCTTTGGACTGCCATCTGTGTCACAAAACCCTGGGTTTTATTAAAAATCCGCGAGTTTTGTCAGAAAACCAAGGGTTTTCTACATCAAACAATATGAAGTCAGTTGCCAGTATCTCCACAGGGGATGAAATGCAAAAGCGCCGTTTACTTGTTTACAGCGTTAGGACATGTGCCATTAAATTTACGAAACCCCGGGTTTTTTTAATTATTAAACATTGCAAGCACAGAATCCTGAGATATCACGACGAAACCCAGGGTTTTATTGATAAGTGAAATAACAGAAGCATGATGACATGCTTGATAAAATAATTGGCATAACCGTGGATTTTGTTAATAATTGAACATTGCAAGCACAAAACAAAAAGTGTGGCTTACAGATGTGATTCCTTGGATTTTGTGAGAAAACACACACTAATTAACAAAATAAAACCGTGGGTTCTGTGCACAATACTCAGGGTTCCATGTACAAGAAGCCATAGTTTCATAACAAACCCCTGCGTTCTGCATCACGAAACCCTTTTTTTTTACATAGAACCCAGGGTTTTGTAAATTATTCGGCAGCGCGACTTACATTAAAGGCTTCAATAATTAGACCTTACAACCATTATCAAGCATATTATCGTGTGAAATAAATGTAATTAGACCTTACAATCATAAACAAGTATATTATCATGAAGTGAGAAAAAGATGCCTATATTTGTACCATTATTTAGGGTAAATTCTGGCACATCTCTTCATCTGTTGCCTGCCTAGCTAGCTAGATTCTTCTTCGTCTTCTTTTTTTTTTTTAATTTACATTGTATCCTGACAAACAGTAGCGACACAAAGTCTCTCTTCGTACTCGGTCACACCTGCTTTCGAAATTCTGAAAGGTTGTTGAGTATTATGGTACCATACAGAAAATATCATGAAATTAACTTCCAGGGGAATGTTACCTGTGCATGTTATAAACGTACCTGCAAAATTCAGGTATGTTATTGTCTGGGTTAGAATGAAACTTCCGAAAATATCTGATACACATTTTGACCTGCTGTCTGTATTGGCCCTTGATGTGTCATTTTTGTTTACTTACTGTTGGAATGACACTTGCCACTTTCGGGGCTTTCCTCTTAAGAAGAATTCCAAGCGAGACAGGTACAAGAATGCTTATTAAGGCTAGTATGATTTTGGTGTAGGGAATGACAGCAGAAGAGGACGTCCAACTCCGGGTGTAAATGAGAAGATTGAGAGGCATCATTCCGAAGGCTAACACCGTGGATATCGTGGTCATACAAATACTGAAATAGAAATACAACACGCAATCAGCAATTTTTCCTTTTGGTTTAAACATACTCTTTATTATTGCCAAAAAATTACATACTTTCTCAATCAACAGAGCAATTGAGAAAAAGGGCATGGCCCTATGCAAATCCCTCTTGCAGAACGTGAGACAAAATATACAGGACAGACTAAACAAACCAGAACAAACAGAAGGAAGGGCAGACATGGACAAGACAGAAAGTAGGGCGTCAGCTGACAAAAGAAAAAGAAAAAGAAATTCATAAATTTACTTTAATTTTTCCTTTTGCCGTCTCGAGACAGGAGGTGTACCAAACAGGTTTCTTTTTTTCGGTTAAGATACTTCCAAAAGCGCATACACTCAAAAAGGGATAAATTCAAAGAGGTAAATGTATATTTTTCTGAAGAGGACATTATCTGACAATTTCTGAATAACTTTGATTTTCGAATTGTTTTGCTATCACGAAAGATTCTGATAAAATATACGACCTAACTTATCTGCATGGAATCATTGTTGAAATAAGTTCAGCTCCGGTTGAACCGAATTTTGGCAATTTTCATACATAAAATGAATATGGGTAAAATTAATATCAAAACTTTTTTAAAAAGCTTTGCAAAAGGATGTGTCCTAAAATATATGTGGGCGGTAGTTTCATTCTTTCGTAAAAATAAATGAAATAATTCACTATATTAAAATGACATGAAATAAATTAAAGACGAATAAAGAAATTCTGACACTTTGTTTTGGCTGAACATGTTAGAATTAAAAAAAATCGTGTGAATTTGAATGTGTAAAGAGCCGTTTCTAAATTTCCATGTCCCAGAAGTACTTCATGTTTTTTGTCATGTGCGAGTGGAGGGGGTTTTTTTTGTTTTTTGTTTGTTTTGTTTTTTTGTTTTATTTTTGTTTTTTTTTTTTTTTTTTTTTTTTTTGGTTTTTTTTTTTTTTGGGGGGGGGTGTTTTTGTTTTTGTTTTTGTTTTTGTTTTTGTTTTTGTTTTGTAATTTGAAGGCATGCTAAGGAAGCACTTAAAGAAGCTCATGGCATATATCCCGCTATCTACCTGAGAGAAACGTCTCCATCAACGACGTAAGTGAAAATGTTGGACACAGTCCCGCCAGGGCAGCACCCCAGCACCAGCATGCCAATGGCTTGGTTGTTCTCCAACTGCAGCGCATGTGCGAGACCAAAGGTTGCCAGCGGCATAAGAACAAATTGCGAAACCCCACCTGGAGCATGTAAAATATGATACGCGTGTCAAAGGAGATTGGCTTTTTCTCCCCGTTTTCCTAAGGGTGTTTGCACAGGAGAAGGTATATAATTTCAACATGTTCCGTAACATATAAAACTAAACATTTAATGTAATTGAAATCCAAGTTGATACTTGATCATTTTTGAGAGTTCCTCAGTCTATTTCGAGGAAGTGTATTTAATCCTTTGCATGGCCAAAATACAAGTGTTCTAATCCTCATAACAACTCGTGGTATGGACTAAAAGCGTTTCAAACTTTACAAGCTGGTCAATGAACATGTTGACCTGGCGGTCATGACATCACACGATGGAACTCTCTAACGAGCGTTGTTTTTTCGCATGGATATATATATCTTGCATTACTTGTCTGCTTGTAATAAAAAATAAAAACTGCTAGTCACATTGTTAATCTCTGAGAGATAGAAATCTATCAGCATTTGTTCATACATTGAAGTTTATTAAAGGCACAGAGTTACACAAATGAAGATATCACATTCCCAGGAACATCTCTGAAAGATCGGACAGCGTGCAAGTTTAGCTGGAGGTGGCAGGGGAACGGAGACCACTAAAATTAAACTTAATATATATAGTCTATCGTACATGTACATCTCACAGTCTCACAAGGATGGAATATGCCATTCCATGTGACGAAGGTCTAACATCGATGAATATGTACAAATTCCAACATTTTAGAATGTGACACCTTTTGCCATGCAACATACATTCATACACCCACACACATTGCTTTCTTTGCCAAGGTTTCATGCCAAAGAAATAGAAGGCACCAGCAAGAATTAAACAAAGTATTTTTAAGGAAAAAGATTAAATTACAGTCGTTATTTCCATCAAACAAGTTTGCTGCATTTCATTTATCCACTATCTAAATAGGGAATCACTATCAAGTTCTAATAAATTTTATGAAACGAAGACCACACACACACACACACACACACATAAACACATACATACATACATACATATATATACACATATATATATATAATATATATATATACATGTATATATATATATATATATATATATATATATATATATATATATATATATATATATATATATATATATATTGCTTTCGAAATATCTATGTTCCATGTGTCATGCTATTGAAATGGGCCGCTGCATATATTATATTGCACTTTGTATAAATGCGAAACTCTGATCGCATTTTGGAACAAAGAATGACTTATCGGGACAATGATGCTGGTCGAAATGGGATTTTGGCACGTATCGAACGTGAAGTTGCAAAGATGTGAGGCTGAATTAGGTATTCACAATATCAGACAGCGATAAAATGACGTATGTTGTGTTGTTTCGGAACGAAGCAGTGCGTATACATATGAAAATCATTAGTAAATACATTTTATGATCAAACAAGAGCGACTAATGTTATTGAATACATTCTAACACCTACACCTTTTTGCTTCAGGCCAAGCATCACTGCATAACAAACCTGAAAAATTACATTAAATTCGCCACATGATGCAAGATTTGAATAATACAATTACGCCACTTTTCTCCTTTCTTCTCCTGTATTGTCCCGTCTTTTTATGCATTACTTGCGAGAGCCTGCATGGAATCCTATTACAATTTGTCTACGGATAGTGGGTGCTAAACGCAACACTTTACTCGTTTGATTCTTGTTACGCAAATTATTTTCTTGTGTTTAAAAATTCATTTATCAAATCTATGAGAATATTTTCCTGTTGAATAGTACAACTACCTATTATTATTCCCCACGGCCGCTTTAAATTGGTCCATATTTCTTGCAGAGTGATGGCGCAACCCATTGACAGCATAATGACTGCCAAAACAATAGGCAGAAGTATTTGCAACGTCAGCTTTAAATCTTGTCGCCATTTTGCTCCTGGGGGTACTGTTAGGTTAACTGTCTCATTCCCACTTGAATGTCCATGAACTGTATCGTATTCCATCTTCAAAATATAGCATATACCTGCTGGACGAAACAAAATTTATTTTTAATGCTTTATTTTTCTGAATAAATGGTTCTGTCACTGAACCTGTTTCGGTTCATTGTCTGGCGATAGCGACAAGTGGAACGTGCAATATGGTCAATGTTCATGTGGAATATATTATTTTCATATGGAAATGGCCCTGAGTACCACAAACAAAAAACAACAATTAACTCTTTCAGCGACAATCGCAACAAAAGTTGTGCTTTATTGCATTATTATGATGGTTTATGATTCAAATTCTCCATTAAAAACAAAAACTACAATTGAAGCGCCAGTTCCACCTAGATTTTCAGATAAAAATAGGGTCTAACCCAGCACTATGTATCTGTTCAAATTAGACATATTGCCAGAAAAAGATCGCGGAGGAAAACTATTGACTTCCCCTCCAACTAAGCACTGAAGGGGTTTATTTTTGTTTTTATATTTTCTTCTCATTTTATGCAAGAGAACAGTTTCGAATAATTTTTCAATTTTGATTAAATGTGATTAGTAGTGAAAACTGTCCGCCCACATTAAATACAATAAGCTCCGTATAAAGATTTATAAGTAATAAATTTTGCATTCAATATTCAGACAGGAAGCCTCAAATCAAATTCCCATGAACACAGCTATTTATTCATTGACGTTAAAGAATATGTTATGAATGGATTATCAAATGACAGAGTCAAAATAAAAACAAGCTTTACTTACCGATCTGGGTTTACTGATTTTCCCTCAATATCAACTGGCCTATGGTAGATACAGTTTTTTTGCCCATACCGATACAAATTTGACCGCATATCATTGACAGGGCATACTCTGTATCCTAACTGTGACTTGCATTTATTACACTCGAGTTGTTATTTGCTGTTTTTATAATGCCTTGAGGCATTAACATAATTGTTTCAATTTAACCCTTTCTGGTTAAAAGCCTTCCAAATTGGCGGTGTGTCAAATGTCGCCTTTTCCAGTAGATTTATTTGCGCTTTTGAAAGTTATAAATGATACCTTTCAGCACAGCTTGCCCCATGTCAGTAGCTTTCCTGAATAAGTTTGCGTGCCTGTAAAGTCTACCTTAATCCAACCAGGAAAAGGTTAAAGTGTGACGGGACTTTCGCAGACAGCCTCATTCCTGTCATGTCTACCCTCGAAACAGGAAGTTGGCGTTTTTACCCTTTCTCTGATGATCATGTTGTAACGTGAGCGCAACAAGTGTTTTATTGGCCAGAGATCCAGGAATACATAATTAAGTGTCCAAGAAGTCTTGCCGGATGCCTCTTGCAAGATTTTGAGTGGCAAAGTTCTGTGACACTCACGATCAGAAAATAAAATGCCTGTCGAATTGACCTCAGACACCAACACGTTTCGACAAACATTTACCTACATCTGTTCCTATGCATGCGTTTATATCACAGCCAGGAATTTTAACTGGAGATGCGTGATGCTGCTTGTCAAGCGTAACGATGGATCCCGCAAATATGATACATGTACGCCGTCATACGCCCGAACATTGTTTTAGTGCGTGAAGCAATCCAGCGATGCAACAACTTTTCAAGATTATGCTCTAAACTTGTGAAGTCAGACAATCATCTATTGATGGCCTGCTCGAATTGTTTAGATATACCTAGACTTATTATTACACAATTGGCCTAGGGGAGTTGAATATGTTTTAATTTTTGTGTGTGTTGTATTCGTTTGTTTGTCTGTGCTCCTGTTTATTTATTTAGTTAGTTAGTAAGTTAGTTAGTAAGTCAGTTAGTCAGTCAGTCAGTCAGTCAGTCAGTCAGTCAGTCAGTCAGTCAGTTAGTTAGTTAGTTAGTTAGTTAGTTAGTTAGTTAGTTAGTTAGTTAGTTCGTTCGTTCGTTAGTTAGTTTACCAGTCATTAATTCACTCACTCACCGGTTCATTTTTTTTATTCAACTTATTTTATTTTATTTTAATTGTTTTTTTTCATTTATTTATTGTTTGTAACATGAATATTACACCGACATGTTTTAGTTCATAGCTTGTTATAAACCCAGTCTTCTACATTTAGCCTCCATGACCTTATCACGAAAGGCTGTTCTTACCATCTATGCCAGTTGTTTGGGGCGCCACATCGTAAGCAGTATATCCTACTTTTCACATTCACATAAGCTTGGAAGTTACAAAATACAGCATGTTCAGCTGTGCTTGTACGTTTATTTCATTGTAACCTTGAACAGGTCCCCCAAGTAGAAGGTGTGCACAGGTGTGCAAATGTCGGTTGACCCTGCACACCTTGTCGCAGAGTAGTCCAGAGAAAGTTAAATAACCAGGTTACACTTAAGAACTGAAAATCTCTAAATGTCTCAATAAATTTACTCAACATGACACAACAGTCACCACGTGGCAAATAATGTAGACTGGATCAAGTTTTATTCAAGACAGAATGTGGGACTGTATTTTGTCATTAAAGGAGTAATCACGATCAGGCAGAAATGTGAACAAACCAATTCACAGTTGTCATGTGATTGTATATTCAATCGCCTTGCCAACTATAGCTAGGAGTGAACAAACTGTAATTGGTGAGAAAATGTTCACAATGTACCATCATTATTATAAGCGTTCAAGCTTATTTACTTCCCTCCTTCCCTCGGAACTCGAAGTACTAGATAAAAATGATGAGCCATCCTTTGTACTTCAACACGGACAGGGTATCGTCACAGTCTCTTGCCAAAACCCGGGGCATCTGGGTGCAAAGCTGCGTCTAATCAAGGCCACTACATCCAGCTGTACCGCATAAAATCTATTTTACCGGTATTTTGTAACACTTCAACAGATGTACGCTCTGATTGCCAATCCGGACTGACAAAGTAGCAAGGCAAACGTCCATTTCGATGACGCCTGTAGAATATGCCAGAAATGTTGGCGATTCTTTGGTAGGAACGGTGTTTTGATAAAGGCTTGCTTAAATTAATCTTGAACACATACCCAGGTCGTGGTGGCACCACGGGTAAGGACCTGATAAAATAAACACAGAACAAATAAAATATTGATACGCCAGTCCAGATATCACAGGAATCATAACGAAATGACGTTTCTTACAAAGAATAAAAGAGAGATGCATGACAACCTCATGTTGGTATTTTTTTCCGTATCCGATTTTCATCTATGGGAGTAAGATTACTTACTTTATGAATAGACACCCTGAGAGGGGAAAGCACTGACCTCAAAGAAATGTATTTTAATGGCAAGCAGTTAAGTGCATTTAAGCTGTAAATGTCATAACAAAAAATTGATTGTATCATTCTTCAAGAAAAGACACAGACGACATTTATGATATTGCACCGCTTCTGTTAATATTTAAAGCAAAAACGCAGCGAGCCCACACACATTGGCTATAGGTCTTCCAGGGGTAAAGCCACGATTCCAGAAAGTTCATAAAAAATGCAATGTATTATCTATCTGGCAATACTTGTCTGTTAAACTTTCAATTGCTTACCGAGATTCAATTACCAGTAAATTGCTGTACTTTTATTAGCAAATTACTGTGTTTGGTCTGCCTGACAAACGACTGTCATTGAATGCCAGGCGCATTTTAAGAAAGTACACGTAATTATGTAATTTTATTTTAATATGCAATGTAAAATTTCTGCAAAGTGTTGTTTCGTACAGTATAAAGGCATGTGGTATTAACAATAAACCAGTGAATATATGCATCTCTGATATTCCGTGGTATAAAGTGATGATACCCCCACACAATTATCTAACATCGCAATATTTCTATCACTTTTGCATTCAATTGGGAAAGCTAAACCATACAGCGGGTGTCAAATGTCTTGCAGGCGACAAAAGTGATTTCTTAAAAAAGGTTTCGGTAATGTATTCATTACAACTATTCCTGTCGATTTCACAAAATTGCTGGGACGTCGCTTACCATACTAATTATTATTATTATTATTATTATTATTATTATTATTATTATTATTATTATTATTATTATTATTATTATTATTATCATTATTATTATTATTATTATTATTATTATTATTATTATTATTATTATTATTACTATATTCTGTGTATAGAAACATAAAGGTGAAATGATAAAGAATCTGGATACGCAAACAGAAAATGGGTACCACAATTGTTGCAACACATTTCAATCTCTTATCATTTCACGGGGGGGGGGCAGCTGACCTTTCTGAACACATCGTCGCACTTTGCAGATGAGGAGGGCAGGTATGACTTCTAGCTGGCTGAGTTTTGACCCGAGACCCACGAGATGGTGCAGGAGCGGTTCTGGGCAGAATATATCGCTGCAGACTACTTGACTTTACATTCTGAGCCTCTCTGTGACCTCTTTGTGACATCCACTCTCTGCGCAGGTGTGCTGTTTCTGAGAAGGAAGAAAATCCCAGACATGTGTTTGAGAGGGTGGGTTGAACGAAATGTTGTTTTATGTCAAGGATTATGCTATGAATTAACTATTTTGTGTTCTATGACAATCGATGCTATTTCTGGCAAAGTGTATTAATGCCCCCAAGAGGGCTGTGAAAACAAATTTGTGCCACTAGTCTTGAAGAAGCGTTCATCATGGGGCCAAAATTAAAAGTTAATATTAAACCCTATAAAAAACAAACCATCTCGGATCTGGTGGAGTCGTTTCAAGACATACATTTCAATAAAATATGTAGAGCCATCTCCCACGGTACATTCCGGCGAAATTTTAAGACGATTTCAGGTTTAAAATCATTTGCAAGAAGAAGTAAAATGTGAAAATGTTCCAGCATGATGACACAAACGGATGGACGACGCACAAATCGGTCTTTCCCTTAACGTTTATTAAACTTCATGCTCGTTTGGCAAGATATGTTCTACTCTGGAATTTTATCAACTGGATAAAAATTAAGTTTTGATGTTCATTTGACTTCTTCAAACTACGGTTCTATGTTCGTTTCACTTAAGTGTACTTTCTGTATCTTTTACATACACAAATTAATTGAACAATACACCCCAAGACAGACAGAAATACTCCCAGAGTAATGTTTATGCTAAATTTTGTACAAATGGCTTTAGTATAGTTTGGCGGCCAAAACATTCATGTCCTCTCAGAGAATAAATTGTTTACAAACAACGCAAGTATACAGTTACACAAACAACGGTTCGAAACTGCTTGTAAGCATGAAAATAAATGTCAATATTGAATATTATTGGAGGTACCAACAAATCTTGTTTAGATACATTTTGTCCTTGAACGTGAAATAGTCACTGTAGCCTGGCTACAAATTATTGGCCCGTTTTCGTGCCAGATGAGGCCTATTTGTCCCGTAATAATGAGGTGCTGCGCTGAAAGTATCGACTCACCGTCCCTCCTCTCCTTGCTGGCGAGGTAATGGGTGTTTTGTGCTGTTCCTAGTCGTGGCAAGCTTGGACAAGTGCGAGTTGAAGCCTGCCGTTGCATCCAAAATTAAAAATGTTAAATTAAAAGTATATTTAAACCACATCTGTTCACCTTTTCAGTTACACAGGAAAATGATATGTCCATTTAACTAGAATTTAATGTCTGGAAAAAACAAACAAAAACAATTTTTCTCAGTAATCAATGTCGCGTGCCGTATGACAGGTACGAAAGCATGGGATGTCACATAACGGCCGTCAGCTATGAATAATTCTTTGAAATAATCAGGAAAATATGCGTGTTTCAACGTGGGGATTTCCGGCGAAGTGGTGACAGACCTCTGATTTGTACAGAGGAAGGATTGTTGGCTTGCTAATCTGCACTCCCCCCCCCCCCCCCCCCGAAAATATGCCCAATGTACAAGTGGGCCGCTCACTTTTTTTCTGCAGAGTATATCACCAAAGCACTAAAATCACTAAAGAAACCTGAGGCCTTTCGAAATAAAGTATGGTACATCCTCAACTTTGTGCTTACAGATCATGATAATTTGCAATTTCAGGATAAACGTTTAAATAGTTATGGGATCGTCATTCTACCACGAAATTTGCTAAAGGTGTGACCTTGCAAATTCGGTAAAACGCATCCAAATGCGATACGACCAAGCCCTTCAGCAGGACCGCCAGCAAACCTCATTTCAAAGTTTTTAGCTCAGCTGATTCTTGAGTTGCCATCTATAACCTACATTCACTAAAATTATCGTGTGACCTTCGAAATTAGGTACAGGCGATAAATATGCACACATTAAAGACAGTTAAGACACCAAAAACCTTTGCATGGCCGATTTTGAGATTTCAACGGTTTTTACAAGATGAATGTCCTTTCTGTTAGTTGTCAAAATCTCAAGCTTTTAACTAAAGTAGAAATATGAGAAAAACGCCAAAAACCACACAGGGATGTGGACATCCGAACGTCCATGTGTCATTCTTGGAGGTTAAAGAAATCGGCAGCATCAGAGAAGATGCACTTCAAAGTTTGCTCAATTTTTTTCACAAAAAAAAGAACTGTCAATTCACAAAAGCCACAATATTTTTTTTAAATAAATAAAAACAAGTAAATGTTTAAAATTGCAACACATTGCACACATTTGGCGAAAACCTTCCCAACGTATGTTGCCACCAAGTTTAAATCAAATTGGACCTTTTTTTTTCAGATTTAAAAAGCATATGATAATTAACAAAGAAAGAGATAAATATACTGCATAAAGTGCCAAATGTTGAACAAACTAAGATCTGTGGTTTCATTTAGCACTCTTATTAAGATTTCGAGACTATTGGCCCAGCGGTTTTATAGAATAAGCTTTTAAAAAATCTGCATGGCCGGAGAAACAAAACTTGGTAAAGACCAACCCAAATTCACCATCAAGTCTGAAGAAAACATGGTTGCCGGTGTGCGAAGGGAGCTTTATTACAAAAACATGCCAAGATAACAAGACAGTTGGTAAATATAAAACAATTTTTAGCGATTTAAAAAAGTAGGCTAAGATAGAAAGAGGGAAAGTAAACATGAAATTATTTTAGAGGTTCACGGAGATGTTATCGTTCCAAAATGAAGGCGTCAACCATTCCCGAAATACAGCTGGGAGAAGTTGGCGGAAGAAAAACATTGCCCTTCGGTGGATTTAGAGTCCTGCGGTCCCATCAGGCTTGAAATTTATATAAAAAGTGGGGAAACCATTCGTTGAAAGAAACTCGTAAAAATCCAAAAAGCCATCCAACATTCGAAAGTTTCATAAAGAAATTGTCGAATAGTCTACATCGTAGCCTTCACAAAGTGCTCCAGAAATTGAAACAAAGCGTCAACAGGATACACTTTAAAAAGGGTCTAACAACTCGACATGTATTATTATATCTATCTTGAAAAGTCAACTGTCCGGCAACACTTCCATATTAGCAATACCCGCGCAGTTTGCCAAGTTCATTTTATCATCCGTGTCTGTTCCTGCTATTGCCTACCTCTAAAATATAAATACAGAAACATCGGGGAATCTGGTTGATACTTATTTTTGCCAAAACATGTCCAGAAGATAATTTTTGAAAAAAAAAAAGCTTCATTAGCTGAAAGCAGATTACGTGTCTTCCGTGGGTAGTTATCGGGAACACGTTTCGGAGTCTATATACCTGCTCTGTCTGTGGTAGAGCTCTTTGTCGATGCCCAATATCCAATCAAGACAACCCACATGAAAATTGAAGAATTATATATGAACGTAAAATTGTACTGAAATAGCACGTGCAACTAAACATACAGTCACTTGCCCATAAATGTAAGATCTGGGAAACAAAAGGCCAATGTAGAAGTTTCGAATATAATTACGAGAACATGAAGCATAAATCTTAATTTGCTAGTATATATATATATATATATATATATATATATATATATATATATATATATATATATATATATATATATATATATACTGGCTGCATGGAGGTCAAATTTAATCCCAGCTTGCCAATTAACTGCACTCTTTTATAATTGTTTACCAGACTTACCGCGCTTGGAGTCCTTGCCATGAATGTCATTGCATTCGTTTGAACATCTGACCAACTGTAGCACGTGCGCCGACACACTTAATAACATATGTGAAAAAAAAAAAACATTTACAAAATGTGAAAATTGAAGCAACACTCACCCCCAGGTAATATGTATGTGCCATTTTTCGATAAACCAAAGGGAGAACTAAAGGCTAATTCATTCTACGAGGTCCCCCCGGTTCTGAGGTGTTGTCAGACGGGAAGTCAGCCCTAATCTTTCAATTTATTTCATGTGGCTTGAGGTATGTTATGATAGGCTTTTATCGGTGCATGACGAAATACAACAGTCAAAGTGAAGTTTTTATCTGCTTATTTATGCTTTTAAACCACTGGACATTATTTATTTAAGTTGCAGTCTACACATAATCGTCAAATACCAATATATGGTCAGGGAGTTATGCAATATTCCCTTAGGTGACGGTCTGATCCAATACCAAATTATACATGTTATACACTTGCGAGCCTTTTAGGGTTTTGAGATCAATTACATGATCAATTATATGTACTTTTATGCCCATTTGCCTGAAATAAATAGACGTGATACAGATTTAAACAAATAATTTGTTTACTGACTATGTATATTGAGATTGACAATATGTATGTGTGCATGTATGAAAGTTGTATGTATGTATGTATGTATGTATGTATGTATGTATGTATGTATGTATGTATGTATGTATGTATGTAT